>JAUCNO010000663.1:14097750-14135826 GCA_032353835.1 Enteromius viviparus
GTCATAATACATTACCATTACTCTGTTGTTCTATTTGATAATGTTCAGTGCTTTGCTACGATCTGTATTGTTAAAAGCGCTATATAAATAAAAGTGACTTGACTTGACTTGACCAGACAAAAACTGCACAGGCTAAATGTAAACATAAGTTTCTGTAAATCCACTCTCTGACAGCAGGTAGTGCTTATGGAACAGCAGAATCACAGCCGTTTCCTGTAACCTCCGTGGACAAGGCAGGATTGCAATTAAAACACTAATATATTGGGTATTACATGGAGTGGAGATGAAAAAAAAAATTCCATCAAAACTGATACATTATAATTTGTCAAATCTATAAAAAAAAAAACCTGAAATTCAATGTGTGGCTTTTTGTTATTTCTTGAAAACATTAATTTTAAAGGCTATTAATTCCCTGCCAAAGGCAGCAAATAAGCAAAACATTATCAAGGAAATGCTTTTGTATATTGACCCAAAACCTTTTGTTTAACTGGCACAATAGTTTGATCTGGTGCCACGACTGAGACTGTTGAGACCATATAAATACAATTGTGTCCTTTATTTATTATAACTGAAGGGATACCTAAGCACTGTGGCAGTAGGTCTGGGGTGGCGTTGGCCCTTTAGAGCTAGTAGTTTGTCTCCTTGAGTTAGAATCATGTCCTCTTCTCTGAAATCATTCTGTAGTGTAAAAAAAACAGTGTTACTGTATTGTGCAGTCAGATATTATTGGTAGATTCAGTTCCTCAGACGTCTCACCTCATCCACACTTGGTGGCTTCAGAATGGTGCTGTCGATGGACATGTCGTCCACACTGGATATGAGATGGCCCATGTTTGTCTCCTGTTGTCGGCTTTGCCTCAGCTGCTGTTGCTTCTGCTTGGACCGATGGAGGTCACCTTGCACCCACATACTGTGCTGCTTCCTTAAGAGAAGGAAACTCTTTAGACCATTTTCTAGACCAGGGCTTCTCAAATCTTACCCTGGAGGTCCGATGCATGGCAGTGTTTAGCTCCAACCCTGATAAAACCTACCTTATGATCCTTAAAGGTACATTGACACTGCAGAGCAGAAACCCAGGCTTCTGCGGCAAAGTTGCACATATGCCACTACATTCCAAACTTCAATTATGGTGAACTCTGACCTGCAAAATCGCATCACATGAAGTCCAGTTTAGCCACAGCGTGACCTTTCTCTTTTCATGCTGTGACTTTTGTCTGGCAAAAATGGAGGAGACGCTAATTTTAGCCATGTGATGTCGTGCTATACTGTACAACATACCATTATAAGAGTACAAAAAAAAGATCAAAAGAGAAGCTGCCTGGTCCCCTGTGTCTGTGGAAATGGGAAAGGGCTTTTGGCGTCATATCCTACCTCCACCTGTATTCAAAGCTGCATATGACAAATAGCTGCATGCCCAAACTGCAGTGCTACCGTACCTTAAGACACTGATTAACATCTTTTAAAAAAGGAAAGGAAAGGACGTGAAAAGTGGCCAGGTATGGTTTCTCATACTAGGAATTTGTGCTCTGCATTTAACCCATCAAAGTGAACACACACAGAAGAAGTGAGAAGTGATCACACACACCACCTACGATCCCTGCCGGACCTGGGACTCAAACCCACAACCTTTGGTTTACAGAGCCAACTCTCTATCCATTAGGCCACGACTGATTAGGGTTAGATCCAAACTCTGCAGTGCATTGAACCTCCAGGGTACCTCCTGGAGGACACCCTGCCCTGCACATTCTGGATGTCTCTTTAACCAGACACATCCAGTTTAGTTCTTGCAGTCTCTACTAAGGAGCTGATAAGTGGAATCAGGTCTGTTAGATAAGAGAGACATACAAAATGTGCAGGGCGGGGTGTCCTCCAAGACAGGTTTGGTAAGCACTGCTCTAGACCATTTTAGGTCCTTATGTGCTTCGATCTGTCTGTAAAATTTGTGTACTTACTGTTCGAGAAAGTGCTGCTGTGGTCCAATGACAGAGCCGGGTCTGCAGATTCGTGTCCAGGCAATAGCCTCAGGTGCTGTGAAGCGATAATGCTTCATCAGATAGCAGCCTATCAGAGTGCCTGTCCTGCCAAGGCCAGCTGTGCAAAGAAAGTGGGAAATATTTTAAATAATCCTTTTAATCAGAAAATGTGCCACATCAAAGAATATGCATGCAATCAAACAAAAATCAATTGTTCAAAGTATTTTGGCAGTAATTCATTTGTCACAGCCAGAAAAACAACACAAATCCAGCATGGATGGGAAGCATCCTCAAAATCTATTAACAAAACTTATAACTTAACAATAATTAAGGATGCACCGATTTAAATATTCTAATCAGCACAGATAACCAATAAGTGTTGTTATATTATGGCTGTTAATTGACCATATTTATACTATTTAGTTGAAAATTTTATTTATAACTAACTTGGCCAATAACTAATATACAATATAACTATAATATATTAATTCAGCCGTCACCTTACATTGTTTATGGTTTAATATTTTTAGTGTTTTTAAAGCTGTACTTTAAGTGGTATGTGATAAGTAAAACGTAATAATAATTATAAATAGGGGAAATAAAACTGCTCACCCTTGCAGTGGACAGCTACAGCGCCCTTAGCGCTCTCACAGATGTGCAGAAAGCGTCTTGTGAGGAGATCACTAGGTGTGGTGCCGTCTACAAAGAACAAGTCGTGATGTTCAAACCCGGCATCTGTGAAACGCCGACCTTCATAAATCTTCTTGTTCAGTCGCACAACATCTGAGACATTGTGCTGGCGGAAGTAGGAGAAGTACGCCTCTGGAGCGTGGAGAGGATAACCTGAAAAAGCCAAAACCATCATCAGTTCAGAAGAAAAGAACAATTACCCAAACATTGATCCAAAAATCATTTGTTGGGGCAGAAGCTTTTAGCTCTGAATCTAATGTGCCAACTTACCGTTCTCTATTTTGGTCTTGGGATGAGGTCCACTGAAGGCCAATAGTTTTCCTGGCACAATCCAGTTAAAATCACCATTTTCTACACGCTTGTAATGCAAAAGGAAGATATTCTTAAACTCCTGAATTCATCAAAAAGTACATTTCTAACAACTAATGCTGTCACTGCTTTATTGCTTTATCTATAAGTATTAAAAATAGAAAAAATAGAATATTGTGAAAAAACTTTTTAGTAACTTATTTCAAAAAGATAAAGTTTTTTCATATATATTTTATATTTATTACATGTAAAGTATAACTTTTAAAAATATAAGAATATTTATATTTGAATTTCATTAAATGACCATCCCTACAACATACATTTCGGGTATCTTGTTCTTTGATACCACAATAATGGAGAAGACTGCTGACTTGACAATAAGTCCAGAAGACAATCGTAGACACCCTCCACAAATTCAGTTTACCAAACGCATTTCAGAAAGAGGGATTAAATGCACTTAATGATGATTTCCGCCTAATCTCCCTATCAAATTCCTTTCCTTGCCCTATAAATAGCCAAAACTCTTTCTCTCCTCATCTCGATCTTAGTATACCCCCTCCTCCCCTTTTTCCTCCTCATTTTATTCAGGGGGAGCACTCAGGGTTAGAAATTAGCTGTCCGCCTCTTCCCCTTCCCGAGCCCTTACCCTAGGGATCGGCAGTCCTTCTTACCCTGAGCATTTCCCCTAAGCAGCTCGCCAAACAAGCTTCACGTACATTAAATGCCAACAACTCGTGAAAGAGGTTAAGTCACAGAAGGTCATTACTGAAAAGGGGTGCTGTTCACAGAGTGCTGTATCAAAGCATGTTAAATGCCAAGTTGACTGGAAGGAAGAAATTGGGTAGTAAAAGTTGTTCAAGCAACAGAGATAACCCCAAGCTTGAGAATACTGTCAACTAAACTGTCATTTGGAAATCCAGGTCTGGAACCTGCAGGAAGAGTCTGGAGAGACACAGATTCCAAGCTGCTTGAAGTCTAGTGTGAGGTTTCTGGAGTCTGTGATGATTTGAGGTGCTGTGACATCTGCTGGGGTCTGTCCATTGTGTTTTATCAAGCCAAAAAGTCAACACAGCCATCTATCAGGTGATTTTGGAGCACTTTAGGGTTCCATCTGCTGACAAGCTTTACGGAAATTCTCATTTTCTTTCCCAGCAGGACTTTAGCACCTGTCCACGGTGTCATGTCCAAGTGGTTTGCTGACCATGATATTACTGTGCCAACATGCCTGACCTGAACCCCATGTGGTATGGGATATTTTCAAGAGAAAGATGAGAAACCATCCATCAACCCAAAGGAGCTAAAGCTCAATAGTGCCTCAGACGAGCCACAGATAGACCACTTTCATGCCACTCCTCACTGATGCTGGAGTTTGTGCCAAACAAGTATTGAGCGCATAAATAAACATACTTTAAAGAACATCAATTATTCTGTTTTGCAAAAAAGGAAATATTCTTGTATTTGAGATACTGGATTTAGGCTTTTTAAATTAAAACAAAAACACCCCTGGACATTTTGTGTTTTTCAGTTACCATGTGCTTAGTGTGACCTAGTTTTCCCTCATGTTTGTTTGTAACATTGTATTCAGGTGTTTCAGATTCTACTAATAAGGAATTCTCCCTCAACTGTTGGTATAGTTACAGAAACACGTTTGATAATGTGGTTATGGAAAGATGCTAAAAGTCCTACATTTAAACTGTGAATTGATTTCATGATTGAGAATGCATCATATGAAGAAAATGCTTGTTGATATATGGGAGAATTCACTTTCTTATGTATAAACTGTGGTCCTGTCTGCCCTGTGATGCTTTACAGTATTACCTTTATTTATTTGTTGTTGTTATTTATGTTTTTTGTTGTTTGTTCATTTGAAGAAAACCAATAAAAATCTCATTTTCAAAAAAAATGATGGAAAACAGTTCTGGTTAGGGGAAACTTCATTTAAAACATATTAAAGTTTGAAATTATAAGGCTGCACTACAAACGATCTTTATCCGGTGGCGTATCCTTATCCCTTTTCCTTCATGTTCTATTTTCAGAGAGCAGAAAAATAAGATAACAACTGGTATTTTAGTGTGGCATGGTGCTCAAATATCTGTGGCAGGATAATTTATGAAATGTTCCATGGATAATAAACTAACTGCATTAATAATCTCTTTTTCTCTTGCCACATTCTCACATCTTTTTCCAAGTTTGTTATTGTTTGTTATTGTCTTCCCTTTTCATTTCTGATTCCCATTAGCTGTGTTTACTGGAATATTTCTAAAGCAGGTAAATATAATATTTGGTATCTGTCAAAGTGACAGAAATCACATATAAATTTTATCAATCATGAGAATGAGAATTAACAATATTGACATGAATCAATATTAATATATAAAAAGGTGATACCTCATAATGTTCATATTCTTCAACATCAAAATTCTCAAAGTCAAAGAACCCGTGCTGCAAGGCCTGAAAGGAAAATTAATAATTTACAAATAATTATAAGATTTAACATGAATATATAATAAATACATAACAGTAAATGTAAAGGTTGCAAGGAAACATCTTCAAAAGAGACTATTATGCATGACATAATTTTTAATAAATCCTTGATGCTTAAAAGGAAAAAGGTTTTTATCAACCCCACATACTCAAATCATGCCATTTTCAAGTAAAGCCATCCAAGCAGTGTAATATGTCATTTCATTCGTAAACTTCTCCACCCAAACAAACTATGTTCTTTGTGTTGGGCTTCCTGTTACTCAGTTATCACATTGTGTTAATGTGTTTTATGTAAGCGGTGTGATAGCGCCTCTGCCAATTCCTCAGATTGAAAAGACAGATAATTGGACTAAAAGCTTAGGTTCTGGGGATAACGTGTATTACGCATCTACAATGTCTAGCCTTGATGCAAACAAAGTGTCACAATCTTTAACCTTCCTAAATACTAAGACTTTTTTTGCCTTTAACTCAATGGGATAGTTCATAGCTGACAGGAAGTCAAAAGGTAGAAAGATAGCAGGATGGGGATCTGCGAGCCAGGACTCGAACTTGCAACACTCTAAGCACAACGGCGCTGAATGTTAACGCACTGTCCACGAGGCTACTGGCGCCGACTGATATATTAATAGTTAAAACGGATGGTGTTTGTATAGCAAACACTTCCCTTTAATACACATACCTTGCGGATTCCTTGTAAACAGTCCAATATGGTTAAATCATATGTGCAGTTCCCAAAAGCAGCATCTCTGTGAGATTAGAAAAAGTAAACAGTGTATTTTTATTGCATTTGTTTGTGAATTTATGATTACACTAACATGACCTGGACTATCCTTCTAAAGTTTGTTGTCAGTAAGATCATTTTTATTTATGTGGAATCAAAGGAACTCTTCCAGGATGCTTTGATGAACAGAAAGTTCAAAAGAACAGCATTTCGAACTAATTTCTTTATTTTTAATTTCACTTTAGATTAGTTTAATGAATACGGTAATACTGTATATGAAGCTATAGTACTGAGGTATGAGTAGACACACGGTCAGATTCTCACCTGAAGGGTAGGTATGACACATTGGTTCCAGCGATCAGGGCCCGGTACACCTCCTCTGGAGTTCTTTTTAAGTAGATTACCTGCAAACACATGTGAGACGTCATGACTAGAAATTTCTCTGAGATGCTCAAAAACGAGGTCAGCTGGGTCTTGTTTTTCGGTGTTCATAACCAGTTTGTTTGTATTTTCTGGGGTCTCTCAAACCCTAGAACATGATGGTTAAAATCATAACAAAAGGATATTAGATCATAAAAACAGAGCTGGACTCACAGCGTAAGCACCGATGAGGAAGGCCGCATTGGCTCGCTTTCGTTGGTTGTAATTGGTGTAATGGATGATGCGCTTTCTGGACAGAGTGAAAGACTGAAGACACACACAACACACATTCATTTTCAGAGCTGTGGAAATTTCATCAATATATAGCAATCACTTGTTCTAGACCTGTGCAACCTTACACAAAAGGAGAATGATGCTTTTCATCACGTAGTGTGCAAAGTTTGAACATACACACAAACTGAATAAATTAGAAACAGATGTCTGGTGAATAATAATCTCATTTTAATGCTGCCGCTGACAGTAAATACTGTATTTTTCTATACTTTCTTTTCTATATTTTTCTAGAAATCTATACCACTGTTTAAGAAAGCAAAAGAATATAGTGAATGATGCGTATGGGCTGTTGGTGTGGTACTTTCACTTTGACGTTCTCTGTATGGAAATGTGTAGGACTTTAAAGTGCTGCGGGGAAGACTTATTTTCGTCCTGAAGTCAAAGGAGTGCTTCTTGATTGTTTGTTTTAAAGGTTGAAAGGAACACTGGATTGCCAAACAATCCGCTCCAATCATCCTGAAATCAAAGTTTCTTTTTGACCGCATGGCTTAGTTTATTTTATCCAAATTTGGAATTTGGAGTTTGTTCAAACAATATATAGCTGTTTTCCACCTCCGTTTATAGCATCCCTCTGCTAACCCAACTCCTTACTTTCGGTTGGCTCCTACCCAGCCAAGGAAGTCTGGAGAAATACTTTGCATTTGGGTCATATCTCAGCTTAACCCTTCTTTAAATACATCTATTCTTTACCCCATGTTCATGTGAACTTGTGAAATGCCTGAAATGAAGTCAATTTTTTCAAAAAGCTTTTACTATTTATTGTCTCTTATAACTCTATAAACGTTTTAAATAAATACATTTTAAATAAAATGTAAATAAAGCTTAATGGTTGTTAAAGTAATGCAATGTGTGGTTTGCTTATAGTTTACATTAAGCTTCACAATTCATAAAAGTTTGCACAAATTATCTCTGCAATAATCCAAAAGCTAATGGAAAAATACTATTGGCTTTTTGTAGGTTAATGCTAACTTTGATGCTGGCTACTAAAAGTCAGGTTTGCAACGACATGAGAATGAGTAATTGATGACATCATTTTTATATTTTGGTTAACTGTTCTTTTACTACATTTAATTATATTTAAGCCAATTTTGAGTTTTGTTGTTTATTTAATACAAATTTATTTGCCTAATTATTTATAAAAAACGTTCAGGGCCAAAGAAAGCAGGGCTGTTTACACCACACAGAATGGCCCCAAAAAGTGTTTAGTCATTCACACCAACTTTAAAATATGAATGTCACTGCATTAGTTAACTCCATACCAAACCCAGTGTTATCTACTTTAAAAAAGGTTTTTAACAAAAATAATTTTGTTTAAAACTATAAAAACAATGTTATATTACTCCAAATGAAAGACAAGGCTATCAGAAAAACAGCCAAAGCTATGTCTTTGATACTGATTTCATGCACTAAAAATCCCCAAACCACTAACTGGTTATAACTTAAACAAGTTCTGAGAAAAGCTCTACCACAATTTGTACCATTACTACTCAATAAATAAGGTAAAACACCTGCGAAAAATGTACGGTACACTGGACCTTTCACAGACATTCAAATACTCACTTCACATTATAAAAAGACACATCAACTGTAGAAAAGACCTTAAATAGAGCCGTATGCCTTAATCTGTCAGCTCCAGACACACAGACGGTCAGTGAAGTTCAGTCATGCCAGAACCTTCTGCCCCGTCGTTATACAGACGTGTACAGAGCGCTCTCTACTGCTCACTGCATGAACTCTGTGTGCCTCATTATACAGTCTAGCAGACACATCTCCATGCATGATGAGCATTATAAATACTGTATGAAGACTACGGCTGCTGATGGTGAACAACTGTGTCCACATATTAATGTTTTAACATCTGTGTTTTCAAATATCTGTTTTCTAAGTTTCATAAATTCTTAGATATGCATCAAAGTGCTTGGCGATGGAATTTTGTTTCGAATCTAAAGTCAATGACTGCGAATGATTAAAAATCAATGAAGAATCAGTGATTAGAAATCAATCCAAAGATAAAAATAAAAAAACACACGTCCTTTATTTGATCAGTTAAGTTAGATTAGCAATGAAAACACGGATTTGATTAAAAGATGATGATCTCACCTTGAGTTTTTTGTTCAGTTTGCAGCAGTATCTGTACAGCATCCCCAGATTGAGGGGCCCGAAATCTGCATAAAAGCTTGAGACAGAACCACTTGCCATGAACTATAACAATCACACATGAGCTGTAACAATCAAAAACTGAGTGTGGCAATACTTGAAAACTCACTTTTCATAAATAAATTCATCATCAGTGCAGAAGAAATGTGTGTTTGCCGTGCTCTTGGGTTTGCTTCTAAGAGTAGCAAAATACAAACGATCTGAAAGAAAACACAACAGTATACAGATTGAATCATAAAATACTTAAATGATGCTAAATCTATTATATATGGAAATACATTGTCTATTTTAGTAGCATTAGTAACATTAACAAACATTACCATAGTATATTAGTTAATGTACATTCAAAATGGCAAGCCACTTTTAACCATATACAGTTGTGCAACACGTTAGGACACTGGTGCATGGATTAAGGTTTATTTCTTGATTTCTTGATTTCATACAAATAGATATTTTTAACTTTTAATTCAATATTACCTTTGATAAACTCAGATGCTCCAAGCAACTCGTCCTCTCCCATGTTATTAAACAATGAAACTAATGATGCTAAAAATATTCCCACGCGTTTCGTTGCAAAGGCTTTTGTTATGTTCCTGAAGTATGAAATTAAATGTATTTAAAAGTAAATCCGCTATTTACACAGAAGTGAACAGTCTATGTCTGTGTCCCATAAGCTCATGTGTCGAATATAGACGGCAAATCCTCTAAATCTCTTCCGAGCGCAATGTGACTTAAAAACATGCTCATTTCCAACAGCTGACTCGCGTCCTTTAGTTTTCCTTTATCTTCTGCGATTATAGTGTGCTAGGGTCTCCGTGCACGTTGTTCCATCGCTACAAACTTCATGGTAAAAGTTAAAGGGACATTGCCTAGTAACCACGCGCCACACCACCACACAAATGCGCGTTGCTAAGGAGGGGTTAAATTTGACCAATCAGAGTTCGAGACGCAGTGCCCGATATGATATTTGGGATTACTTTGTGTTAGACGTCCAGCGACAGAAATAACTTTTTGCATCAAACTTTGTTTTAAATATTAAATTATGTAAATTATTAAGGGTTTGTGTCACAGACAGGTTAATTGATACTTTTATTCCTTGCAAAATATTACATTCATAAATATACATTTTCAAAGAAAACCCCTTACTTTTTTATTATCCGGAAAGACTTCCTCTTTAAGAAATTCTAATAATTCTATTGCGTGTAAAACTCTTTCATGGTGTAAATCCTGTAAGCTATAATAACATGCTTTAAATTAATGTAACCCTCATTGTCTTTGTGTTAGTATTTGTTTGTTGTAATGGTTGTTTATAGCATAATGATAATAATAAATAGATTGATACTTTCGGTCTTTGAAAGCATATTTTCAGTCTTTTTTAAAGTGGGTCATAAACATAGCATTAACTGATTGCATTTGCATTATTCATTATTTGTGATTAATACTAGTTATGATATAGTCAGTCAGGCATTGCTATCACTTTTCACTGCCATACTGTGAAATTAAACATTTAAGGATGTTTTAAGTATTATTCTTTAAATGACAGGTGTGTTTGCTGTGTCAGGTGACCTATCAGCATCAGCGGTTACACGTGCAGCTGACGTGATTCAGCTCTAAAACTCTTAACATGATCAGGCTTGAGTCACTCAGCTCACATACAGCCTTAGACACCAGCATCCCTCTGCTTGTGCATCAGAGCACATAAGCTTAGTGCATCATCACCATGCATAAACATACAGCTATGCAGTAGATAAGTTGGATCTACAAGCAATACTTCATAACAACAACATAAAAGAAATTGGTTCGAAATCTTTGCAAATAAAACAAAAGACAAATTTTGGGTACGATGCTAAAAGCTCCAGTTCCTCCCATTCTTCTTTGCAGTGTTGGTGCACAGCAATTTTCAGATATTTGCAGATATGTTCAGTCAGGTTTGAGCCTGGGCTCTGGCTGGGCCACTCAAGGACATTCACATAGTTGTCACATAGACACTTCTTTGTTATCTTAAGGGCCTTTTTCCTGTTGGAGGAAGAACCTTCGCCCCAATCTGAGTGTCCAGAGACCTCTGGTGCAGGTTTACAACAAGGAGGTCTCTGTATATTACTGCATTCATCTTTCCCTCAATCCTGACTAGTCTCACAGTTTCTGCAACTGAGAACCATCCCCACAGCAGGATGCTGCCAGCACCATGTTTCACTGTAGAGATGTTTTTAGGCAGGTGATGAGCAGTGCCTTGTTACCTATAGACATGATACTTGCCATTCAGGCCAAAGAGTTCAATTCTTTGTTTCATTAGACCAGAGAATTTGGTCCAGAGTGCGTTTTGCTGTGGAGTGGCTTCTGTCTTGCCACTATACCATACAGACCTTGTTGGTGGAGTGCTGCTGAGATGGTTGTTCTTCTAGAATCTAGAAGGTTCTCCCATCTCCACAGAGAAACGCTGGAGCTCAGTCAGAGTGACCGGGATCTTGGTTACCTCCTTGCCTAAGCTTCTCACTGTAACTGTGCTGCAAATTGTTCTGTACCCTTCCCCAGATCTATGCCTCGTACAATCCTGTCTCAAAGGTCTACAGATGCTACAGCCTTGGAATAAGGCTGTAACATAAAACGTGGACCAAGGGAAGTGCTGTGCAAAATATTTTGCAGATAGATAAACATATTTACCTGAGATGTGTGTTATCCAGGCTGTTGGAGGCACCATGACCGGGCGTCTGGGCTTGAAGCGCCAGTGTCCCCTCCAGGCCGACCCATGGGACATGCCTTCATTGATGTCTGTAAAGGGAGGAAGAGGATATTGCTGATGAAGAATCACGTCCCCCTGTTCACCCTCATATAAACCAGAGGCAGCTGGAACATTCCTGGAGTCAGAGAACAGAAGAAAGAAGCTGCGTTTCTCTCAGCTCCACCTGCAAGAGCTACAAAACACAGGTAACAGCGGCTCAGGTGACGGCCTCGGGTTACAGCTCAGCAGCTCCGGTGCTGCCAGAGGCTTTCGGTTACTAATTCACAGAGAGGTGGGAACGTCACTTCTGAATTCTCTCTCAGGCCGGGCTTGCGATACGACCTCTGTGACACATTCGTATTGTTCTCCGTCAATCTCTGTTACAATAAAGTGGCGTGGGATTTGGAGCGCTGCAGCAGTCTGGATTATTCACGGGTCAGGGCTGTGAGGCAGCGCTGAGGTAACACCTGAGACGAGGACATGCTCAGAGGCCAGAGGCCAAATGAAACAGGGTTTCTAATAACAGGCAAGGTCACCCAGAGCGTTACAGGAGAGCTTATCAGCCCTGTAGATATTTGAGAAACGCTGGAGGAGGAGCTCTTCCTCACCGGACACGGATGGAATGAAAAAGCAGCAAGATATCTTAAGTACTGCTTGACATGACATGCTTTGGACATGTAAAGTGTGTCAGGCAGAGAAGTACGACGGCATCTGTAATTATGACATGGCTGACTGGAATGCTTGATTCTGACTGGTCCATCACAGCAATTACACAAATATTTCTGCATAATGTGCGTGAACCGTATACCATTGCCCCATGCATTTCCCCGCAGTGCTGTTAAATTAATTAAAGTATTGAGAATTATTTCCATTAATTAAGATAAAGCTGAAGAAATTGCAAATATAAGATGGTAAACTTAAAAAACTTGAAATGTTAGGAAAAAAATTTAACAAAAAAGTAGTCTAAAATTAATTTAAAAACAGCACACAACTAAATGACACAAATGTACACTTTGCAATCGGTTAAGAAAAACTGAAATGATAAAATATTAATAGTACATAAATAACTTTAAAACAGCACTGTTTCCATCAGTGTAAAATAATTTGCGCTTTTAATAAATGCACTGAGCTGATAATATACAGTTAATATCCACATACGATTATTTTTAAACTAAAATGTGTTGCAAAACATTTGTAATACATTCTGATCATCAAATGATTTATCAGTAGATCAATATTTGAGATTTGATCATCATTTTAACTGCATAATTTGAAAATTAGTCAGAATTAGGTCCTATTAAGTTGTTATAAAAACAGTGATCTAATAATGAACGCATATCCCCTTTTGTGCACAAACACTCAACCTGTCCCGTCATCACACAGTCAGACCTCATCATATTGTCGTCTAAGCCCACTCATTTAAATCAGCCAATTAAGTAGCAGCTTACAGTGTTTGTGGAAAAGAAGTTCAGGGTCAAAGCCGCTGTACTAATCTCATCATCAGAGGAATGACTGCTGAACTGTGAGTGACAGAGACGGAGGTCACCTGACCTCCAGCAGAAGCAGACCAACATCTAAAGCAACTGGTGGTTAAAACAATTTATATGATAGCAATTTGCCATAAAACAATTCATTTTAAATGATTTCAAACAGGACATAAACTGATAAGTTCAGCTCACTGTGGGTTCCACCAATTTCCTGTTTGTTTGTTTGTTTTTAAGATTTTCACCCTTGTTCTTTATTTATTGAATGTGCACGTGTAGTGTACTTCAAATCTTAAAAATGCATACATAAAACAAAAACTAAGGGTATGAACTAAAAAGCCACTTGTATTTAAGAGAGTTTGTTAACACTCTCTCAAGTAGGCTACGCTTTTAAAACGTGCATTGTAATGTCGTCTAGTTAGTTCTAACAATATATTATTTCGTTCTGCAACAAAATTAACGATACATATTTAAGGTTTTTAGGGATTAAGGTAGTTAAATAATTACAATAAAAACATTAAATCTTATGTCTTACGTTTTACGTTTAAATTGTAATTTAATTGTAAATAATAACTATTTATTTGTTTAATTTTAAGCCGAACCATTTTTTGCATGCATCAGAGAACTAAACGCCAATTGGCTGGTCAAGGTAGGCGTGATGATGACGTCAGCAGAGCGTATCCAAAAACAGAGAGTTCTAAGATGGGAGATGAACAACTTAATACCACTCGCGGTTCGCTATTACAGGACGTCCAGCTTCACTTTTTTCCTATGAAACATTTTCTGTCACATAATTAGCGATTGTAGCCTTACATTATGGTTGTTTTTGTATTACAAGCTGTTGTTATGTGCTCGGTGAGCTTTGTTATTGATATCGCGGGGTTCCAGGATGTTGATGTGGAGTGAGAGATCTCCCTCGCGTATCATCTCTGTGAGAGTTTCGGGCAAACATGGCGGCCGTGACACCAGTGCGGTGTTCTCTGAGAATACTGAGACGTCTGGTGAGTTTATAAACCATGGTGCTTTCCTTAAAACGATATCGCATCGTGTCAGTGTCAGAGTCAAATCTTTTTAGCGAGCATGCACGACTTTAAAATATAATGAACTGCCGAGGTGGTCAGTCCAGTCTTGAGTTAAAGTCACTATTTACTGCAAAACGTTACTCTATTTAAACAAAACAGACCCAGTGTCATGAATGTCATGCAATGCTATGCAATAAATCTGTGTCTTGTATGTATTTTCACGGAGACCTTAATGTATTAGTTAAAGCAGTAATTTAGTAGAAGTGTTTAGTTCTCTTGCTCTTTGTGTGCATCACAGCCCCGGGTCTTATCCCATCGCCTCCAGCAGTGTCCCAGGCTCCAAGCTCTTGGACCGGCCCCAGTATTTTACATCTCCACACCCCTCACTTCAGTCCACTGGAGAGGCTTCAGATGCAGCCATGGTATGTGCTGCAAGCATGAATGTTCAAACAGCTTGTACAACACTGTATCAACCCTTATTATGTCATTGCTGACTGATGCCGTTATCATTTGTTTGTACTTTTAGTGGCATCTGGACAGGTGTTGCAGTTTAAACTCTCAGACATTGGAGAGGGCATAATGGAAGTGACAGTAAAAGAGTGGTAAGCTTTTGTAAAATGCATTTATAAACCATTAGTCGGTGACGTTTGCATTTATTTTTTAAAATGCTTTATCCATTATTAGATGTATACATCATATTATATATCAAATTCTTACAATACATTAAGCTAATATAAAGACACTATAGGGATATTATTGATAAGATAAAATATAAAAGCCATCTGCTGCAGAAATGATTATCTACAACACTAACAATGAACACTGTATTACATCTACGTCATTTATAATAATACACAATAATATATTAATTATTATACAATTAATCTGATGTATGAAAAACATTTTTCTTATTATGACTTATAAGTGGTATTTGCCCACTTTAAGGAAAGTAATTTAAGTAATTAGGCAAAATATGAGACTTATAATGCATTATTATATAGAAATATAATCCATTGTAACTTAAGTGGATGAATCACGTTCATTGTGTTATAAATGATTGTACTTTTTAAAACTAGAACCACAAATAAGTAAATATTACACATTAAAACAGTTCTAATGAATATTAATGAGATGAGACAATATATTATTAAATTATTTATAATACATTACTCCTTAAAAAAGGCCTTATAATGTATTCTAAATAAGGGCTTCATAGAAAGCATTACCAAAATTGTTTACAATTCTACACAAGAAGATCCATAACCTGCATTTAGAAATATATAGGATGCATTTTAATTTATTTGCAACTTTTGCTTCTCTGTCGTTATGCAGGTATGTCAAGGAAGGGGACCGGGTCTCCCAGTTTGACAGCATTTGTGAAGTCCAGAGCGACAAAGCATCCGTCACCATCACGAGCCGTTACGACGGCGTCATCCGTAAGCTGTATTATGACGAAGATGCTATCGCACATGTTGGTTCACCTCTTGTGGACATTGAAACGGACAGAGCTCTTGGTCAGTGACTGCTGTGGATCTTATGCTTGATACTGACTTTGAAATGCCCTTCCAGTTCTGTCGTTGTGTAGTAACAGTTGGTTGCCTGTTGTCCTGCAGAGGGCGCCCCAGAGGAAGATGTGGTAGAGACTCCAGCAGTATCCCATACACAATCGCAAATCAAGGGCCAAAAAACCCAGGCGACACCAGCGGTGCGCCGTCTGGCCATGGAGAACAATGTAATTTAAATTGCATCAGGCTGTAACCAACCTACAACACCCTGTGATTGTGGCTTTATTGTGGTCTGATCTTTATATCTGTCCTCTGCTAGATTAAACTAAGCGAGGTGGTCGGGACGGGAAATGAAGGACGTATTTTGAAAGAGGACATTATCAATTTCTTAGCCAAGCAGACAGGAGCTATCCTCCCGTATGAAGTCCAGAAAACCCCATCACCCACTGCAGATACCCCACCCAAAGAAAAGACACCCATCATGGCTCCTCTGGCGATCCCGAGACCAGTCTTCACCGGGAAAGACAGGACAGAGCCTCTGAACGGTGAGGGTTTATGTTGTTTTACATGGGTCATGCATACAATCATTTAAAAACCCCTCTTTTGTGATGAGCATGTTTTAAATTTCAAAATTATTAAAGTCTATGTGGAGAGGTATTAAAAAGACCTAATCTATTTACTCAAAGAACTGTAAATCATGGATTTTTAATTAGAGTCGCACCGCATGACATTTAAGAAATACTAGTAGATAATAAATAACAGAAAACTACATAAAAGGATAGTTCACCCCAAAATTTTAATTCTGTCATTAATTACTCACCCTCGTGTTGTTTGGCATGTGGTGCGACTCCCAATTTTTTTTATAATAATCTTTGAATAAATAGATTAATAAACTTAAAAATAAAATAATAATAATAATGTGGGCACTTACTAAACATGACATTTTCAGAGTCATCAGGTATTTTAAAGCATATGAAACAAGCATGAATACAAAAAATATATGTATAAAGAATAAAAATAAGATAAAAATATTAGTGCTGTCAAATGATTAATCGCGATTAATCGCATCCAAAATAAGTTTTTCTTTACATAATATAATTGTATATACTGTCATATTTATTAAGTATATATAAATACAAACAGGCATCTATATATTTAATGAAACATGTTATGTTTATATATTAAATATATTTCGATATAATATTAAATATAAGAAAATTAAATGTATAAATGCATTTATATGTACTATACAAATATATACTGTTCGTGTGTGTTTTAATATAAACATAATAAATAAACTTAGCATAAACACATATATTATGAAAAGAAAAAACGTTTATTTTGGATGCTATTAATCGCGATTAATAATTTGACAGCACTAATATATGTATAAAACCTGTATAAGTCTCCACAGCAATGCTCAAATATTTATGTACGTGTTTCAATTTTGCCATCTGCGGCTATAGATGCTTAAGATATTTAAGACCCGTTTCAACCAAGAATGATAACTATTAGGTCTGGGCAATATATATATCGTGCGATATATTATGTGCATCTCATCAGTAAAGACGTTTCTTTGATTAGCGGAAAAACTCATTAAAAAACTGATTAGCGTCAGCTGTATTTAAAAGGAACGCCAGCTTATAACCCGAGCCGTAGATCACTGAGAAGCTGCGCGTGGAATCACCCGCGAAACAATGCGCAGCTTCTCAGTGATTTACGGCTCTGTTTATAAGCTGGCGTTCCTTTTAAAAACTTTTCCCGCTAATCAAAGAACCGTCTTTACTGACGAGATGCGCATAATATATCGTACAATATATATATCGCCCAGCCCTAATAAGTATAATTGCTAAATTAGCCTTCACAGCAAAGCAAAATATTGCTCAGAGTATATAATTGTGTGCTGCAGTTCATCAGCAAATACTCAAACTCTTGAAAGCAAGGTGGATTCTGCTCTTAATGATTTTATAAAAAAAAACTTTTATTGTCATAATTGTGGTGTTAATGACTCCTCATATAATTAGCATAAATATTAAAACATTATAGTTCTAGTTATTGTCCTTGGTGTGAATAGTCTTTAACTCGACTCAACAAGATATTCCCCTTTTTTAATTGGTGACGCTCTTATTTGTCATTGATTCACCTGTCGTCTTTCATATGGTGGTGAGCGCAGGTTTTCAGAAGGCCATGGTGAAGACCATGACTGCTGCTCTGAAGATTCCTCACTTCGGTTACTGTGATGAGGTGGACCTGACGCAGCTGGTGCGGTTACGCTCGGAGCTGAAAGAGCTGGCGGAGTCTCGCGGTGTCAAACTCAGCTACATGCCTTTCTTCATCAAGGTGCTCTCCTGTTACCTTCCACCCCTGCCACCTGTTTCTGTTCAGACACATTAAACATTCAAGCACCATCAGGCTATCAGATCAAATACTTTTCCAGACATGGAAATCTAAATTTATACAATTTGAACTTATTTTTCTAACTATTTATCTATCTATCTTTTATTAACCAGGAATGCAGGAAAAATACATGATTTTTGAACAAAAAAAAAAAATGGAATGGATCTTTATAATCAATATATTTATTAAAATAAAATATCAGAGGGAGAGAGAAATTAAACGTGTACACTTGCTTCAACTGTGTGAATATTAAAGGGATAGTTCATCCAAAAATTACATTTCTGTCATGATTTACTCATCTTCAAGTTGCTTCAAATCTGTTTTGAGTTTGTTTCTTCTGTTGAAGAAGATATTTAGAAGAATATAGGTATCCAAACAGTTTTTGGTACCCATTGGCTTCCATAGAATAACATACCATGGGAGTTAATGCGGACCATTGACCAACATTCTTCAAAATATCGTCTTTTGTGTTCAATCTGAGGGTGACCAAACATTGACACCGCTTTCTTTTGTTGGGTGAAGTTTTTTCATTAACTCCAGGTGTTTGAAGTCAGATTATAATTATAGCTTGTATTCTCACTGTTTCGTTTGTTCAGGCCGCATCACTCGGGCTCTTGCAGTTTCCTGTTCTCAATGCCTCTGTGGATGAAGGCTGCCAGAACATCACATTCAAGGCAAGACTTCAGTCACACGATCACAGCCTTTCATATGGAGACCACGCTTTGCTTAAAAGTCCTAAACAGTCCAACGTGAGTAACATATTCCTTGTTGTCAGGCGTCTCATAACATCGGCCTGGCGATGGACACTCCCCAGGGCCTCCTTGTGCCCAATGTGAAGAGCGTTCAGACCCTCAGTGTTTTTGACATTGCTGTGGAGCTCAACCGTCTGCAGGCCCTGGGTTCATCCGGACAGCTGGGCACCTCTGACCTGACTGGAGGAACCTTCACTCTCTCCAACATCGGCTCGGTGAGACTCCGCTCACACGGTGGCTTTAGACTTTGGATGCAGATTCCCAAGTGTGCTGCTTTTGCAGCAATAACTTAATATTTCACACACAATCTCCATATTTCATAACAGCTTTTTTACGCCCCTAGTGGTGCATAAATGACACCCTGTATTTTACCTGGAATGCTGTATCACCCAGTTTTGGGCCTCATGATCATTAAGCTGTCGGTTTTGAAGGTTATATAGGAGTCTGAGAGCTTCTTTTATAAGCTAAGCACTCACACAACCGCAGGCTTTCAGTGAGCTTCTGTTTGCTATCTAGCAATGATCAGATCTCTCATCAAAGGCGAATTAAAAGTCATTTTTTGTTTAGATTGGAGGAACGTATGCCAAGCCAGTGATTCTGCCCCCGGAGGTGGCCATTGGAGCTTTGGGAAAGATCCAGGTGAGCTGCTTGTTTTCTTCACCCTTTAATAAAAATATGTTTAAGGAGGTGATTATATTGAATCGGCAATAAATAAGTTGATTTGAAGTATTCTTTAGTGTAGACTGTCATTATATTAAGGCACATGTGCCTACAGTAAATGTTACCCAGTATATCAACAGTATCTTAAAGAGTAAGTAAAAAAACTCACTTTATGTACCATTTATTTATTCAAAAATACATTAAAATGGCGCTCATAGATATCGAAATCTTTTTTAGAGTACACCGTCCCAATGTTACAAATTTTTTTTTGTTTGGTGTAATTATATAATATATATAATTTTTTATGATTATTAATTGTTTATTTTTATTTTTAAATTATGATGTGGCTTTGTTGCATAAATTTTTTTTCACTAAATCAAAGTCATGTGGTGCAACCATGATGCATACATGAACACGCAAATATTAAATGATATTATAGAGTTGACTGTTAAAATATCAGACAATTTGATCCTTTTATGACATAACGAGATTAGCTTAGATTGTAAGATGTCATGTGGTGCGACTCCTAAAAACACTAATAAATGCACTTAAATAACTTGACACCAATATATACACTACCAAATATTTAAGGTTTTATTGAAATATGTAATTACTTAATATGTAAATTATGGTTACACCACATGACATTTCAAAATGATTAAAATGCATTCAATCTTTTGTAATGGTGTTAAAAGTTCTTCCGAACTGTATGAAACCAAAATAAATACCGAAATAGATTTTTGAATTGGGTTCAGGTTAGTCATGTAAAAATGTCACGTTGATCAACAGCAAGCAGCTTCGTTTGAAAGTGACTTCTGTGTGAGCTGTGCTTCATACACCACTACGCTCTTGACAGTAAACAATGGACCTTGTTTGCCTGCGGATTTTCATAGAAGCCTAAAGCCATTTCTCTGTTTTATCGCAGGTGCTGCCCAGGTTTGACTCCCGTGACGAGGTAGTGAAGGCTTACATCATGAACATCAGCTGGTCTGCCGATCATCGTGTCATTGACGGTGCCACCATGTCCCGCTTCTCCAACCTGTGGCGCTCTTACTTGGAGAACCCAGCTTCCATGGTCTTGGACCTTAAATGAACACTGCTCTGGAAATCAGATCCCGCTGTCCGTTACTTCCTGAAGTGTCTTTAGGTTACTCATAGCTGCAAAGCAGAGTATCATGCCTATCATGTGAACGCTCAAGCATCACATTCATCTTTTGAGAAAAGTCATTTCTCTATTTGCCTTAATTAAAAACTGTTATTCTAACTTTGCATTGCAAAAGACTTTTACCGTATGTTTTTGAAAATGCTTTTATGTAGCAGTCGCTGTACATAGTTGTATCAAATTGGCATCGTCTTACTGTGCACAAACACCAATCTGAAGTCTGAAATCACCTGTAGGTTTTTCTGATGCCTTGTTTATGGAGGCTGACACTGACTGGCTCGTGGACAAACATCTGTACTGTAGTGTCTCATTGTCTGCTGACATTCTCTGAGACTTCATTCACACAAGCCTCTGTTGAGTTGACAGACAGCCACTTCATCTAAAACCACTTGTGTGCCAGTCATTGTAAAGAAAGGACCATCATTAAACTGTTAAAACGGGTGTCAAACTCAATTCGTGGAGGGCTAGAGCCTGCAGAGTTTAGATGCAACCCTAATTAAACGCACCTGATCCAACTACTCAAGTCCTTCAGGCATACAGGTAACTAGAAACTACATGGTTTGTGTGTTGGAGCAGGGACTAAACTCTGCTGGGCTGTGTCCCTCCAGGAACTCAGTTTGACACCCCTGTGTTAAAAGAAAAAGTGGACCACATATGTATAGATTATTAAAACGTGAGAAGAATAAAGGTTTTATAGCAAGCTGTTTTTTTTTTCTGTGTAATAAAATTCATTAAATACTGAAAGACGCAATTGCTTAATATGTTGAACGAATTTAATTTAGGCGTGACATGCAGAAGCTTGATGCTGAAACGTTTACGTGCTGTGAGAGCAAGCATGTTTACTGCATGTGATCAAGCTTTACATGTAAATGTAAGCTCAAACCCTTCACCATGTTAAGCATGTTTAGTATAACGCTCTTGAGGCTTCAAAGTTTTGGTGGAATAGACTTTAAATGGAGAGATATTTTTATATTAGGTGGTCTTAGGTACCAACATGAAATTCCTAACAAGACTATGGTGTTACTGGGAAACTACATGTAATTGAGGCATGGTTGCGTTTAGGAGTAACAGTAAGATAGGGTTGCGTTTAGGAGTAACAGTAAGATAGGGTTGCGTTTAGGAGTAACAGTAAGATAGGGTTAAAGGGGTTAGTGTGTTGGGTTACAGTTCGGGGCAAATTGAACCGTGTAACTACAACTCAAATGCTTTAAATGTAATTAAAATAGATGAGTATATTGTAACTAATGGTTAAATACATAGTAGTAACAGGAATAGTTCAACCAAAAATGAAAATTCTGTCATTTACTGGACATTAGGTAACCAAACTAGTTACTGACTTTTTCCCCAGCTGAGTGGCACAGGCCCATGGCTGATATAAAGCTAATATATCAGTGAATCAATAAACCAAATAGTCACTGGTCCCCACTTGCTTCTAGAGTATTTTACCTATACTATGGGCCTCAGGGGGGACCAGAAAAAGACAGAACTTTAATTTTTGGGGTTAATACCTAACATTATGTGACAGAAATCTCTCAAGTGTCACTTGAGATGTAATTTGTGGTTAAAAAAAAAAACAATTCTTGTGGGTTTGGAATGATATGAAGGTGAGTAAATGATGACAGAATTGTAGTTTCTGGGTGAACTATCCCATTCAGAGCTTTTAAGTTTATTGCACTGCAGAAGCTGTAACAAGTTGAATGAAGCAAACTTGTCCTTTTCTGATTAAGAAATATAAATCTTAAATGCCAGTCAAAAATGCGTACAAATGGCATGTGAAAACATCAACAGAGGAACCCGTTTTTTTTGTTTTTTTTTTCGGTCCCAGGGTTTACTTGGGATAGTAGTACATGACAATATGTGAGGTGTAGCCGGTGAGACTTGAGTATTGCATGAATGTACCTCCTGTCTTACATCCATCTCGTTCTCCGACAGCTAGGTATTCAGAGGTACAAATACAGATTTTTCTTTAATTGGAATGGATTATAAACCATCACATGAGAACTACCTGGGCATAATCGTTAAAAAAAAACGTCCTTACATAACGTATCACGCCGAACTGAATGTGACGACTTATGCAACAAGTTTCACGAATGATTCACACAGAAACTCATTTTGCTCGTGTGTCAGTCAAAGATTCAGCGGAAAAGAAAAGGAAGGTGTCGTTTGTCGCAGAACCTCTGAAAACCCTCAGGTGGTCTAAGAATTAGTCAAACTCTGGAAGACACTGGCAAAAAAAATTCAAGATAAGATCGCAGACGTGGAATGCTACTTCAGTGGAATGTGACTGCTGAAAAAGATCTGTGAGTGTTTAACAAGCTTCAAGAAACAGCGAAACGGGGCAAAATGACAGCTAAGGAATGCTTCTGATATTTGGCTTGCTCTTAAGATGAGCTAATTCTTCTGGGTCTACGATGCAGCACTTCTTCAACCTAAGACACGTGAAACAAACATAGGCAGACACTCTTATTTGGCATTAACTACATTGGTGGTTTGTGTTTAAACCAACTGGCAAAGAGTTTCAATAAATATGAATCAAATCAGTATTTCTTTTCTTCAGAGCCACCTGAGGGTCGGTCAAAAGCATGCAGAGGTCCTGGGTAAAGGTCTAAGGCAAATCCTAATTATATTTAAAAGATTTCCTTTAAAGCAATGTTCAAGGCATCTCTCCTTTACATAAATAACAATGAAATGTACATTAAAAAAAAAGTATAAATTGTCATTTTTTATGAGTGAGGGCAAACCAGTCCATGTGTCTGCTACATGAATGTCTTCAAACCCTCACCATTATAGAAGTCTTTAAAGACAAAGTATCCAAACCGACTGATTGATCACAACTGCTGCGACGATGTGTCCATAGTTTATATGAGTGTGGTCCCATCAAGCGGTTTGTGAACTGACATTTATATACACCGTCCATTGATTTCGATTTTTGTTTCTTCCACAAACTGGATCTTCACAAAAATGATCAAGGCAGTAACGAAGGAATCAAAAACAGTACATTAACTAAGAAGTGGCTGCTCCTGTTGCGTGTGTGAGTCAGTGAGGTCTGAAATGTGTGTGTGTGTGTGTAGTCAGGCAGCTTTGTGATGGATTGATTGGATAGTTTCTGAAGTGGAGGCTCACTGAGGTCTATGGTCCTGTAAAAAACAACTTCTCAAGCCACTGTGGACGCAAGGGTCAGGTGTCATCATCGGTGTCCTCTATCAGGACTTTGGTGTCTCGGACCTTCGACCTGAAAACAAAACCAAAAAAAAAGTTTCATCAAATGAAATCTCATGAGGATATTTGTATGATGGTGCTTAAGAGGCTTACAAGGCACTTTCCACAAACAGGGTCGCTAATGTCCTGTTACCTTTTAATAAAGGCATAAACCCTTGATTAAAATTAGTCTAAACTATTAAAACAATATAAAAATACAATTTTAAAAAAAAAAGGTTCTGAAACAGCTTGAGACATCTTTTTTTAGGGTGAATCTGCAACTCTGTCACTTATTCTTAAGTTTGTTATTACATTTTTTTAATAGAAAAGGTTCATTGCTGCAAAATGAAGAAGAAGAAAAAAAAAAAAAAAACATTTAATGTGACAAATTTTCAAGTGGACCATTTTTTGCACCCTCTCTATGGGAAATGCCACAAGAACTATTTCTAGAGGAAATTACAAGGATAATAAGCTTTTTAATCTTGTTTGTAAACCAGTGGTTCTCAATTAAGGGGCTGGGGGCCTCTGAAAGCTTTCAAGGGGGTCTTAAAGGTTTACTACACCCAAAATAAAAATGTTGTCATTAAACACCTAAAAAGTATTCTTGTAACTTCATAACGTTACGGTTGAACCATTATGGAATTTTATCTGTGTGTATTTGTCTCTGTATTTTATCAAATTCATATTTTATCAAAATCTTTTTCATTGGTTAAAAAAGACTAGAATTACTCAAATAAAAAACAACAACAAAAAATATTAACAAAATATAAATTTTAATTTAAAGTTAACTTCTGGGCTCCTGAAATGTAAAATTAATAGAAATTAGGCATCTAATATTGTTTGTGGACAAAAGGGGATTCAAAAAATTTAAATCAATTCTGTGAACCAAATCTCCTTCTTATGCGTTTATGTCTGGATTTGTGTCTGTGAGGATGAGCGTACTGGGAGGAGAGGCGTGGTCTTCTCAAGGACATGCTATAGCTTCTCTTCCAGTTCTTCTTTCCCTGTCTGTTCCTGACACCATCCTCCTGGTCCATCATCTGCTCCAGCAGCGTCTGGTCGTCAGCATTTAGAGGCGCCACTGAGATGTCCCGTACAGCTCTGAACTCACCACAGTTATTAAGGTGCTCGTTTTCCAGACGGAAAAAGTTCCAAACAAAGCGCCTAAAACAGACAATGGTTAATGGTTACTCGACTGTTTCCTGCTAAAAATTCATATGCAATTACTTCAAGCAGACGTCGATGGATATGGAAGCATAATTAATATAAACAGAGTAAATGATTAGGTCGTCTTTTCTGACTGCTCAATAAAGCATTCCTGTAATGCAAATATAGAAAACAGCTGACAAGAAAAACCTGTCCATCATTTTAAACTAACTACTATTAAAGGAAAAGACAACCCAGAAATGTAACTTTTCTGAAAATGTCACGCTCAAGGAATCAAAGTTGTAGTTATATTTATTTCTTCATCGAAACAAAAATTTCATGAACTTTCTTCCTTCAGAAGGTGTTAATTGGAATTGTGTGGATACTTGTGAATTATTATGATGTTTTAATCAGCTTGGCACCCACTCACTGCAGAGGATCCACTGGTGAGCAAGTGATGTAATGTTCCATTTTTTCCCTAAAATTTCCGAACAACAAACAAACTCATCTACATGAGTAGATGGCTGATATAATTTTTTGGGAAAACCTTTTCACCACAGTTTGTTGGCAGAAATAGTTAATACAAACAAGCTGATGTGCTCACCTGAAGACCTCCAGCGGTGCAAGGATAGTTGCCAAAATATCAGAAATGTTTGGGAATGTAGTCACAACCCCCAGAGAAAGTGGAATGGTCCATGCAAAGCGTAAGATTACATCTTCTATTATGGCACAGTAGTAGTAAGCCTGTTCAAAGAGAGCACACAGACAATGACAACGTAAATGCAGTGAAGAGGACTGTTCTCTTTAAAAAACATTTAAACTTAAAAACCAACAGAGTGAGTATTCTTACTTTCTGCGGATATACAATCTCCTCTCTGAGGAGGGTGTTCTCCCCTGCATTACGGTCAAAAAGACCCCAATCCATCTTCAGGTCCCACAACAAGGTGTAGCATGAATTGATGATCTTGCAGGCAATTAGCAGGTAAAAGAAGACCTGACCTTCTGGAAGAGCTAATGATAACAGAGAGCAAGTGACATAAGTTACAGGACTGTAAACTTAGCTGCATGGTGTTCCTCAAGGTTCAGTGTGTGGTCCACTTTTACTTTGTAAAAAAACAACATTAACCACATTCTACCAAACAAAGAGTGACTTTTAGACTTGTTTTGAGTGGAAACAAAAGTGTCATGTTGGGTAAACAAAGAATTTTAAACAGTATCCAAAGCATATTATGCACGTAACAACTCATGTACTTACTTTCATGCGTCTTATAGAGCGCAGAAAAGATGACCGCAAAGAATGTAGTGGAGTATTTGCCAGCATTGGCCAGGTGAGGAAAGGCACGCTTTGTGTCCCGATAACGTCTCAGGCACTGCACAAACCGGAACCAAGCAGGCAAACACTGGATTACGGCTCGTACTCCATATGAATATGAGTGACATATTCCACTACCTGATTAAAAAAAAACAAACAAACACATCAACCTGTCATTAGTAACTACAAAAACTAATCAATGCCTTATAAAAACCATTTAAATCTGCAAAGATATTAATTTTCATACCCTCTTTACTCAATGTCCCACCAGACCAATTCAATTCCATGCTGTAAAAACAGATCATGTACTCCAGGTCCATCAACACCACTACGAGAGAGTTGAGCTGGTCAGCCAGCCAGAAATCAGCAAACCCCACTCTGTGAAATGGTGCTGTGACCACTCGAAACTATGAACAGAAAAAGGTGGATAATAAATCAAGAGAAATAAAGGAAATTAACAAACTTAATCAATGACTCTTAAAAATGTGACAAATGCTCTTGTGCGTTACGAATTCTCCTGGCTCTTACCAATAACTTAAGCAGCCAGAAGCGAGATTTGTAGTAACATGTTTTGAAAGGGTTGATAAGGAAGAAGAAGAAGAACCCATAAAGAGCTAGAGGGTTTGCTTGTATAGGGATCATTGTGTACTTAGCGAAGAGGCAGGACAGAATACTAACACACCAAAGAACTCCAAGGAAACCAGCAATCTGCAAGAAAACAGAGAGAAATACATGTATAAATCTGGTTTTTTTAAATGTACATTGTTTTTAGCCTTGCAGGAAATTTGACAGGAGCTCTGCACTGCGAAATCTCTAAATGTATAAAGTGGCTGTCCAAATAAAGAGGGATCTGTGATTATTTTAAACACACATGCAGCTGTTCTTTTTTACAAAAAACCCCCCAAAACAAAACATAAAAAGGTAAATTCAAATGGAATCATAGACACAAAAAAACTGAAGCAACAATATTATATTTAACAACCTCTTGCAGCTGTTTAATGACCTTTTACAGAATTAAAATAGGACCTCAATCACTGATTTCTCATTACCTCAAAGAGATGCTGGTGGGACAGGTTATTGCGGGGGTTGAGCTCAAATATTAAGACATGGTTCACTCCAGCCTGCCTCCATCCATACGTGTTGATGCCCAATAAAAAAAGGAACTCGATGAGCAGGAAACCCCCCCTATAAATTCTCACTAAAGGCCAAACGCTCTCATCATCTTCAACAAGTTTAACCACACCTGCAGTAAAACATAATTGTCAAAACAACCAAATACCAGAAATGTAAAGATTTAAGATTCTGATCGCAGGGTTACATTAACGCTGTTCAAATGAAATTTATAGACAGGCAAAATATTAGAAGAACCTAAAAGCTTCATTAGAATAGCAGTTTCAAAAAGGCATAAGAGAGGTTATGTACCTGTGATAATGACTGTGACTATTAAAGCAACGAAGACACCACAGTAGAGTCCTACTCTAAAAGTAGTCCATGCTGGTGCAGGCTAAAACAAAGAACATAGGATGGTGAGATGTTTGTGTCCTTTAAACAGTACTAATGAAAGGTGTTTAAGTAAAAGTCAAAGAGTGTCCTACTTGTGCTGCTCCCAATGGGGGCACTCGGAGCCTCTTCATGGCTTTCTGTCGGTCTCCTCCTTCTAACTCTGTGGTAACAAGGCCCTAGGGATTAAGCATAGAATAAGCATAACCACAGTTGAATTGATCTTTAAAGCAGAGCGTTTTTTTTTGTTACAAATTCTTATATTAAAAGTGGAAAGAGTCATTTGAGATTATGGTACCTCAGTTTCAGAGATGAGCTGAGTGATCTTCTTACAGGTGTAAAAAGGAGCCACTTCAACATGGGCCACACGCCAATCAGCGCCTCGTGTCGTCTCAAAGATCTTGTCATGTTTCTTTAAAATTTTCCGAAAGCCTGTGAAGTTTAGGTTCTGACAGAGAGACAGCATTTACACTTTAAATGAGTTTCATTTCAAAGAACAGCCAATCGCAAAAAAAAAGTTTTTTAGCTGGATTATACTCAAATGGTAACTGGTGAAAAAGCAACAACTGAGGGAATAAGTGAGTTGTCAAGTGCATTTCACCAATTGTCGTAACAATTTTCAATATTCAAACATTTTTTTTAAAATTAAGCTACGTTCAGACTAGGGGTGTGCGATATATATTGACTGCGATAATATCGTAATTGTTGTTTTGCACTATTCTCTGAGCAACATGATGGTGTTTGGTTCCTAAACTAATCATCTGTTAAAATGATTTGGTTTAATCACAATGACTCACTTATTAACAGTGACTTACTGCCACCTACTGGTGTTTTTAATTTCACATTTAGAGGTTATTTTATCATTTAAATAATTTCAAATATCTGTAATTAATCTGTAAAATTATCACACACCCCTAGTTCAGACTGGAGGTAAAATGGCCCAAATCCTATTTTTTTTTCCAGAAATGACAACTAACGCTTGTCCTAATCGTGTTTTGCATACTCTCAGACCTGGTAGTTCTGCAGCAGGATGAGGCTGAGGTAGAACTCGCTGAAGGCCAGCTGCAGGTCTTTGATATTGCGGTGTTTACAGCGCTCCTGCTGTGACATGTGGAAGACAGTGCGACGGCGGCGCAGACCCGTGGCTCGACTGCTCTCTCGCTGCGCATCCAGAGAAGACTGCAGCTCATTCTGCAGCGTGGCGAATCGCCGCTGTGCTTCTGCAAGCTTCTCTGTGTTACGAAAGAATGGAAACCTCATCAGTCTGTGATTCAGCTGAAAACATGGAATGCATGTTTCTGGTCTAATTATCAATGTCTTTTAATGTCCAGGTCTCCGTACAGATAAACCTTATATGTGTTACCTTGTGTGACAAGCACATACTGTGATAATATTGAATTTAAAGAGCAATAAAGACACCTCCACACAGCATGACCAGTAATGTCTAATTTGTTAAACAAATCACTTGTTACATAGACATAAGTTGTATTAGAAAGCTTTCTTTAAATATCTGAGTATCCAGCTCATATAACCACAATTTATGGGCTCATATACAACTGTCATTCAACATGAATCTAAATGTTTCCATGGCCACAACGTAACACTTGATTGCTAACTATTTTTATTTTGTAAACAAAGCCTTGTCCTTCACTTAACTTCAAACATTCACATCAAAAAAGTTTCATATTAATGTCCTTTTAATGTGTTTTGCTGTAGCACTGCAGTGGTGTGTTATCAAGATAACCCACAAAACCCTACTTTATGTTAACTTTAAATAAAGAATCATAATTTATTATGAATATGGAAAATCTCTGAACCATTGGTCAGACAATAAACAAGTGGTCACAGGCTAAAACGAGAGTAAGAGAACAGTCAGAGAAAGGGGAAGCAGGTGGTTATTTATTGGCGTATAAAAAAATAAGAAGTCCTGGTTTAATGCCAGTCCTGGCTTTAGCTCAGGAGCTTTAGTGTCTGTTTTTGCAAAGTTAAATCTCTGTCACTGTAAATACTAAAGCAGACAGAAAATGTGAGCTTCACGTTCACAAACAAGTCTAATGTTGACATTTAGTTACCTGAATAGAATGTGTTGATTTTGGCCAGCTCCTTCTCACACGTTTGGAAGAACTTCTCCTCAAACTTGGCATAGTATCTCTTGACAGTGTCTTCATCTGTGACTAAAGGATGAAGCAAACGTGAAAAAGTTACTCAGGAAAAGACACAGACACACACATTACAAAAAAAAGAGGAAAAGAAACTTGTGGAAAACTTTGTTCTCTCTCGCAGCTCAAAAACATGAGGTTGTGTGTATATTTGTGGGAAAGAGAAAAAAGGCAGGGAAGAGCAGTATATCAGATTCATTCCTCTGGGTCTGTAACATCACTGGCTAAGAAGTAGCAGATTCACACACTGCCCTCTTGTTTATTTTGGGGAAGAAATCTCAAGGATAGGAGTTTGGATATAACAAAGAAAATTCATTACAAGCATTTAGAGAAGATTCAAATGCTGCAAGTGAAATCTAATAAAATTAAACCATCATCCAGGTTGAGAACACTGGAACACACTCTACTGAGGATTCCCTTGTGGACCAACAAACAATTAATCTGGTAAAACAGTGGTCTCAATGGTAACAGAATCATTGTTATCAAGTCCACACAGAATCTGTACTAGCAGAACTTCACTAAACACCACAGATTTTCTGAAAATTAGAAAGACCCACATATATGTTCTAAAATCTAGAGTTAAATCGTGTCTACATCTGATGCGAGCAGTGAGATGCATTATAATGTGTGATTCTGTCTTCACTACACAGTACACAGATGTCCGGATGTTCCAAATGCTTGTGCAGCTTCCAACAACAGGACAAATGGATTTGGAAAGTTTGCTTTTTCACAGCCAGTGTAGACAACCTTTGAAGACATTCTGAAGAACACTGGAGTGGAAACAACACTCAAAGTTAACTGAGGCTGCATTTATTCGTTTTGCAGTATTACAAATTAAATAGCTTGTACAGTTCTCAATTATAATATATATGTTAAAAAGTAGTATTTTACTGTGATGTCAAAGCTGAATTTTCAGCAATCATTACTTACTTCAGGGATCTTTCTAATATGAAGATGTTGTGCTCAGGAAACATTTCTTATTACCAATGCTATAAACTGCTGTACTTTTTAGTTTTTGGGTTTTTTTTTGGTGAAAACTGATTTTTCTAACAATCAATTTAATGTGTCCTTTTTTGAAAAAAAGTAGTGTGCCTTTGTTGCACTCTACGTAAAAAAGAAGGCATTACAGGATTGGAAGTAAATAAATTTTCATTTGTGGTTAAAGTATCACTTTGAGGAATCCCTGTATAATTATTCTGCGTCATGTCTTTCCAAGATCCATAGTCTGAGAACTAAAAGTCAAGACTAATTAAGTCAGCATGGTCTTAAATCACAATAATCATAACAGTTCACAGGTCGTGACTTTAAACATTTACAGTTAGGGGGCATGTGAAGTTTCTGTTGACTGTAAATACTTTTGACACCATAGAGATGTAACTGCATGACATTCTCCTCTGAGGAACAAAACACAGAGCGCAATGACAGTAAGTCTGGCTGATATTGTCCAGACAGACAGACAATGAATCACTATCTCAGACTAGGGAAAATGAATCATGGCTTGATACGTGCATCATTTTATCCTAAGAACATTTTAAGAGCATTGCTCCTAAATTAAAAGTTTCACATTGGTGTAAAGATGCATTTAAGAGTAACTTTTAAAACAAAACAAAGAGGCAGTTAGGAGAATATTGGTACATGAGTTCTGTGGAATCCAGAGCAAAAAAAAAAAGAGGAAAGAGAGGGAGGTTTACTTTACGCACATTATTACTCATATTTCATCTACCAAAGCTCAAGTAATGTGGTCTGTATGTGGTTGAAAAACACGTGTCATCTGACGAAACTAAAACATGACTCTCAGCTGCAAACCTTGAAACACTAGACTCACAAAACAACCCACAATCCTAAACTTCCACAATAAACACTGTTAGTCTATTAAGCTCTGTTCATAAATTAGCCACATGTTTAAGAATCATTAACGTTCAAGTTCTATTAGGCTCCTAAGATTTATAAGGAACTGCTTCCTTGATCAAAGCACTAAACCAGTTAAAAAATTTCTTATGGGTCAAAAATCTCTCTGAGTAAGCAGTTGACTTATCACATGATAAGTCACATATCAGTTATTATAAAACCCGCAAGTAAACATCTAAGAAATATTTTAGGTTATGATGGCCATTCGAGGTTCAGCGAGTTCATTATTGTGTAAAAACACTTCAAAGTGAAAGGGTTAAGATGATTCTCACGATAGACTGTTTGGTCTGATCCTGTGTTAATACTGGATTACTCCAGCTCTACAGCAGGGAGTCCCTCTCTGCACTGGTTTAGGTAACCCTCCCCAGTGAGACCTTCAGCTGGGTCAATCTGTCTGGCCTGCTATGAAAGCACACAGCTCAGTTTCACATCAGCTCAGCAGGGATGAACATACACAGCTCTCTCTCTCTTAGCTGAAGCTCCTGAGAGAGAAAATAAACTACTTGAGAACTTGTGAACTGGGGATGTGTGACCTTACAGAGGTACCCCCTCTGTGTTTATTTAAACCTAAACACAAAACAGTTCTGGACTTGCTGCTTTCTGTACTTTTGACCTGTGATTGATCAATGTATCAGTTACCTGGTCATTTTTACATTACTGCCCAATAACAGTATCTCTTTTGCATCAGCCACTGAAAAGCCCATATCAGGAAGCTACTTCTTTCATTCCAGGTCAGTGATTAAATTCACACAAAACTATGGCTGCAACAGCTAATCAATAACATCGACAGCAAATGTCACTATTGGTGTGTGCCCAGTGGATGTAAAGTCTTCTTCAATTACACAACTTTACAGTAGTGAGAAATGCATTTCTACAAAAACAACAACAATAAACAAATGGAGAGCAACAGTGCAAGGGTTCAGAAATTTGTCCAAATATACATTCATGAAACGTTTACTTCATTTAGGTTTAAAACTGACCATATTGTAAGTACTGATCTTTTTATAGGAACAGTAACAGAATAAAAATGAGAAGAATAACATGATACGTATGCACTGCTGATCAACACTAATACTTTCATAGAGCAATAATATCTTCAACAAATTGATCAAAGGTGACACTAAAGAGATTTGAAATGTTACAAAAGACGTCAATTTCTTTGAATGTTTTAATGTCAAAGAATTTTGAAAAAATAAATTAGCATAGTTTCCACAAAAATATCAAGCAGCACAATTATTCCCAACATCAATAGTAAATATAAATAAGATGTATTATTATATATATTATTATATATAAACTGTAAACAACTATTCAAAAAATATTGTAAATTGTAATAATATTTTAAAATATTACAATCTGTTACTATATTTCTAAATCAGCCTTAACAAGAATAAGAGACAAAATACAAAAACACACACACAAAAAATCTTACCAAGACCAGATAAGGCACATTTGTTTATTATATTATTATTTTTTAACATAGAGCATATATAGAGATTATTTAAAACACCTCCAGACCTGTCACTTTATCATTGTCAATTCTCTTTTACTCTGTACCTTGTTCTAGTACTGTCTGTCTTTATTGTTGTCTTTAGTCCTGACTGTCTAGTATATATAGTAAGCATAGTTTCCAGAAGGAACCATATTATGCTTTTTATCCTTTGCAAGGCAATGTACTAAAATGACAATACGGGTTAACAATGAATTAATCCCTACTTGTAGCTTTAGGCAAAATGCACTTCGATATTACACAGCTTTAAAAGAATTGCGTACCTGGACAAAATCTCCATTAAGAAATCTAGGGACTATGATCTCATTCTTAAGACTGTGAAGCACTGCCAAGTAAAGACAGCCATAATCACTCACGTAACTTTGTACGCAAAAACTTAAAATTAGAGGTTGATGACTTCAAACACCTGCACCATCAGCCCTTTCTGATATCCGTCATCAAGAAAAATCAGCATCTTATTAACGAAAAACCCTCGTCATGCAGGTTCCCCTCCAAAATAATAGCTTTACTTAAACAATCCCATTAGCTACACTTATCACCACCCATAAAAACCACAAACTTTGACAGAAGATTACAGTTATTTCTAGATAATCACAACTACCATCATCCCACAGCTTAGAAAAACACTCAGTATGCAGGTTTATGGCTCTCTGGGAGCTTTAGCATTGTTGTAGAAAAAAATGTACGTGTGTATGTTTGTGAGTGTGTGCACACTTGCACGTGCTGTAACCTTTGGATGCAAATCACTGCTTATCTGAGCACTAGAACAGTCCTCCATAGGTTTTCATCAGCCGTGGGTCTTGAGCTGAACCCCGGGAACTAACAGATAGCATGACATTACAACCGAGACAAAGGTTTTCCTTATCACCCATGTTTAGACATTATAATCTGACAAAGCAATTCAATTACACACTGTGCTAAGATAACTACACTTCACATGTTCACTGTGGTGAGGTCACCTTACACTGATTTTAGGTCAGGATTCGTCATTTCCAGTTACTGCCATTAAGGCTGAATGGAACAAACCAAAAAAGACACAAAGCTAGATTTTTTTTTAGCAGTCTGACAAGTACTGTGGACTGTGAATGTGAAAATTGCCAGATGGTAGTCCATTATAATGGGACAGAAGGTCCAATGGCATGATATGAAGACCGTGGGAGTTCACTGATGTTTACAAACATTGTTGTTTTTCATTAAATATATAAACTGAAAGTTTAATCCGCAACCTATAGAGAACAGCAGGCATACTGAGCATTTCTACAATTCAAAGTGTTACTAACAGATTTATACTGTATTTTTGAAAACCAGTAACATGCTGTATCTTTTACATAATGTCTATAAATGTACAGTAGTATTCTGTTTTCAGCCCGCTTCTTTTGTAATTCAGTATCATACTGTAGAGACATTGTATTGTGAGATAATTATTTTTTCTTTACTTATTTCACGATGTGTACACTTCTGGGTCTAACAAATACATTTTAACTGCTCTGTTTTAAATCTACTCTTCTGGGTTCAGTACCGACATGCAAAAGAAAGCAAATTATCACAACATCGAAAAACCTTTTTGTATCTGCTGAAACTGCACAAGCTGCACCCAAAACAGCTTCTTTCTGAAAACATGTGGGTGAGGTCAAACACAGAAGCTCAAGCAGAAGAGACTAACAGGTGTTTGTTTTTGTAGAAACACCAGAGAATTGCAAGCGAAGCAATTTTAGAATTTAACGGTTGATGGGTTGTAACTTTCATACACATGAAAGAAGAAGAACTTGAAGTTAAATTTGGTAACAAGTTTATAAATATAAAATATAACTATTGGTAATATCAACACACATTTATAAATCAATATTAATCTATATTATTAAACGCTGTAAAAGATTTCTTTCATTGATAATACATGATTCATAATGTATTAATTAATGTTACTATGATTAATCGATATGTAACAGCTTCGGTGGAAGTTGTAGATCACCATGGTGGAGGTGTCATTTGAGTTTTCCGCCTTTTCCTTGCACCATGCACGTTGTACTTTCACTTTTAAATTTGCACCAATTCGGCAAAACAAGCAGTTGTTTGCTTTTAGTTCGTTTGAGTTTTCCCTCTTTACCTCACCTTTCTTTACTTTTAAATAGCCTATTTTAAAAAGAACCGGTCATTTTACTTTCACTTTTACAGTAGCGGAAATTTGACATCAATTGCTTGAATTAAATTCAAGCAACAACAAAATACAATGCAGAACATAGATTTATTATTATTAACAAAACAAATAAAAATAGCTACACCATGCTATATGTCTAATATAAAATAACAAATTATTAAAAGTTTAAATAGGTATACAAAACTAAAAATCAGTAAAGAATGAGGAAAAAAATTATATGAAACATAACATTAATAAATGCGGTTTAAAAACAAACAAAAACAAAATAGCAAAAACTGTGAAACCAAATAAAATATGCACAGCCACGTTTTAATTGTCTGTTCTCTCACCGAACTGAATGATTTTTGCTATTATAAAAAAATCTAAATGAAGGTGTTGGACGGTGTCACTGTGGCCAAGTGGCGTAACTGGTGTTCCGGTCTCACCGCCAGACGATGTCTATCATGGCAAGCCTGGTTACTACTGAACCTTATAGTACTGTGTTTCCTAACTGTGTTAATCAGAGATGCAAACGCAAGCTCAGCTGTGTTGTAAATCAATTGTTCTCAACTGCTATTCAGCGGTTAAGCCGCTCCAGGCAAGTAGATGCGGCTGCCATCTTGGAGTGGTGAATGACATCAAGTCAAGACTGCTACAATATAGCGGATGGCTATCCTATAGCCTATAGAAATAGTTGCTAATGAGGCTTCTACGTACATATATCTATATATGTCGCTTCATATGGATTTGAAGCGTCAGGCAGGATTAGTTTTTATATTATGTGCAAGCAACTTAATTGTTACTTCAGATGTTATCTGCAATTTTAAAGCTTTTTTCGGGCAGGATAAATGATATTTTGAAATTGTTGAGGTGGGTGTGCTTGCCGACACAGGTAACTAACACAACTATAACTCTTTATATACGTAATCATGCGGGAAATATTAAACATGAACAAGTATAAGATATTATTATTGTTATTATTATATACAAATTAACATCAGTCTCTCTCAGTCTGTTTTTGCGTTCAGTGAAATCTGCCTCTTGCTGCGGCTCTGCAGCGTGGAGTAGACAATGTGATACTGGAACTCTCAAAAAAAAATATGTTTGCATATGCAACTATTGAGATTAGGTATATAATATATATTAAAAACTATGATCAGAGGGTTTTAAATAATTTTAGAACAAACTCCAAATTTTCTACTTTAAACTATTTGATTTATTAAACAAACAATAACTGGTATTTATACTCTATTTGTTTATGGGCTGATTTTCAGTGTATGTTTGCATGTATTTACCTTCGATTGATGGGGCCTGATCCTGGGCAGAGTACAACATTTCTTTAAAAGCCTGTGGAGAAGAAAAGAACATGAAACACCAGAGGTCAGACAATTGGATTTCACATTACAGAGCAGCATGTGACTGGCACTGTGCCCGTTCTGACTGACAAGGGAAGCCCTGCCAGGATGCAGACGGACTGAGACAGAAAGACATGAGTTCTTGAGCACAGAACAGGAAGTACTAAAACTAAAAGAAAGATAGAGGAAATGGCTGTTTTTAACTTTGCCTAAATCTAGAATTGGATATCCCCTCTGTAAGAAACATAATGTCCTTGAATCAGAGAAAAATGGTTACAATAGATACAAGCAGAAGAGATTATACAGCATTTCCACTGGGATGCACCATTTAAATTCTAAACTATAAATTACATAAATTAACACACAGTGCCTATTTTAAGAATAATCACTGCACAGATAGAAGCTGAGAACCAAAAAAACAACTACACTATTTTTATTTTTTTTTTATTCTTGATTATTTCTCTTAATACTATAATATTAATGTTGGTTATCAGAATAAAAATAAACATACAGAAATTAGAAATATAATTTTAATTGTTTTTTTCAATTTGGAAAATATGGACAATGTCATGTCATTCTTCACAAAGCTACAAATCCAAAACAAACTGAGAACGATGTAAAAGTTTATTGACATTTTATGCATCAACAAATCAAGACAGTGATTTTGCCATTATCATGGTTGTCACAATTTTAGAGAGTGACTCACGGTCTTATATGACACTATTCTTTGTGACACAACTGCATTTAAATGTGGTTATCATTGAGAAAACATTACAGTGTCTATACGGATGCTGGGCTCTTACCAGCATGCAGAAGAATGAGATCAGAGATGTCTGTTTCTCATATAAACTCCTCAGGGCTCTAGACTAACTTTTTGCACTGGTTGCACTGGTGCGTCTAACTTTTTTTCGTAGGTGCACCAGCACAAAAGTTAGGTGCACCCAAATTTTTAACTGCATCACATTTAACAAAGCAGTTTTACAAGTAATTAATTAATTAATTAATTTATTTTTTACATTGCTGTCCATATAGGCTATATTGACTTGTAAATGATTAACTAACAATATGGTCAATATAAAGTTCTTTATTTGAAGCACAATTCTAC
>JAUCNO010000663.1:14135926-14156049 GCA_032353835.1 Enteromius viviparus
CGGGTATCGGCAGATATACAAAGCCCAGGGATCGGTATCGGTATCGGGACTGAAAAAGTTGGATCGGTGCATCCCTACTAAAAAGGGAGTCAAACTGTGAGTTGGTTCAGCTGAATAATTAATGCTAAGTGTACCAAAGATATAAAATGCACCAAAACAGGACATATCACCACATAAAACAAACCAAACAAAAAAGTCATCAAATTTTCCTGGTCACGTACTTTTTACCAACACCCCTAATCACACCTGAACCAGCTAATCATGCTCTGCAGCAACAGTCTTGTTTGCAACATATAGTGTCCAAACATGTTGTGACGTATTCTTACGCCTTTTCTGTTCTGTTAGTAAGATTAGTGTTAAAAAAAGACAATATGAATGCTAAGGCTACACTGCAGTGCACAGTACAATGCAGATTCTAAAGTAGCCTGTAGAAAAAAACTGAATCCTGTAAGAAAACATGAGGGAAGGTGGCCTTGACAGCTGCATCTGGGATGTTTACTTGTTCTACCAGCAGGCCGGCACAGTTCTACACACAGGCCAGCATACACAACATTCCCATGACTAAGAAAAAGGTCTTAAACTCTGAGGCAGCCTTGCGTTTAGTCTTGAATTCAGCAGGCTTTTTTGAGACAGTGAAACATTTTTTCTTCTTTTTCCGAGCGTCAGGAATCATGTGATAGCCCACTCAGAACACAGAAATCAGCAGAAACGCTCATATCTCCAAATAAGCTGACATCAGCATTGTCAACACTGTGTGACACAAAAGAAAGGTCACAGAACCTAAGAAATCAACACATTTATAGCGCCCATTCACAGGGGGCAAAATAAACGTGCTACCAAAGAGAGTGGGGGGAAGAAAAAAAAAAGTCTCCTTGAGATCAGAACTGATCTCTCTTCAAGTCAGGTGAAAGGGAATTATAAAGTCTATGCAAACCCATCAGCTGTTTATTTTCAGCTATCATTTATATTTGATTCAGCAATCCCTTACGAACACAATCCGCTGTGTACTACTCACAAAAAAAGATGATGACTATTTAATTAGCAAATGCCCAAGGAGAAGGCAATAATCTAATTATGTGTAGGCCATTAAACCCTGAAGGAGCAGCAGTACACTAAAGCCCTGTCAACTCTAACCCAGTCCAGCATTGAAGACAAAGAAAACTGCCTTGTATGCGCTCATGTGAAATAATACAATTATGTAGTCTGCTAAACACTGCATTTTGCTCTGTATCACCGTCATATATGTTTGTTTTGAAGAAATGGCTCCTGCAAGTAATTACAGACCTGAAATACAACGCAGATAACGGCTCCACAGAAAAAAATATACAATTTTATCACACTGCCACTCCTAAATGTTCGATATGAGCAATAAGTAGAGATGAAAAAAATGAGTGTGCTTGATTTGTCACTGCTGTAAGCCTGATGAACTTGTTCATCCTGTAATATTACGTTTTCCTACTAAATCCTAACATTAAAAATACACTATTTGTATTTGAGATCTTAAATAGACATTGATATTAAAACTGAATGTTTATAGAGATTTCTGCATCCTGGAGTTGAGTGGAAGAACAGGTCCTTTGAGTTACACACGTATGTTGAATTTGTCATTTTTATTTAACTAATAAGTTAAGGTAAGTTTTATATAATCAACATTTTAACGAAGCTGATCATGAGCAGAACGAAACAACTGAACTGATTCACCTGCATCCCTGATGTTCATATAGACTCACATTACATTAGCTTTAAAGCTACCAGCTGTAAACTTTTAGTTACAGACTAACCCTTAAGAAAAATGACAGTCATTAAATCACATAAATACAGATGTAAACCTGTCTTCCGTAAACAGATTACATTATAACGACAGATTACTGAGTTTAGACAGGTTCCGTGAGCTGAAGGGAAGCTGTCTGAGGTAAAATAGCTCAATGTTGCTTTTCCTCGACTCTTACCTCATATTGAATGTATTGTTTCCTCCACTCCGGGGTGATGTGGGCAGACAGGTGCTCGGTGAATTTCATTTTTATTAATATTTCGGGGTGCTTTTTGTCTGAGGAGAGTCTCGCGCTGCTGGAAAATTACCAGTGAATCATCGCGAGCAGAAAATCACCCTCAGATTAACGACTGTTTTTCGCTGCTCCGCGGCACACATATTCAGGGCAAATATTGCGATATTTTCAAACAGCCGACCCGGTTCTCCTCATTATCCCTTCAGGTGTTTTTTCGAGTGGTGCGTGACGATGGCAGCGCTGGTTTAACGGGCTGAAGGAGCTCTTGACAGACGTTTTCTCTGCCTGTTATCTGCGGCTGAGGCTCCAGCGGCCGCCATCATTGTCGGAGAATGACGTCACGGCGCGTCACCACAGAGGATGTTTTCCAGCTCGCGGTGCGACCGCTCATGCCTCTTAAAATAATAACTGTGCATTAAAGGCATGTGAAATCAAGGGCAGGTTATTCTTAACCCAACAGGCCTAAAGGTAAAACGTTTCCCTTCGGACAAATTTTAATTCGTGCACCAACTTGTTTATCATTGACAGTCACAGCATATCTAGGCTGAGTGACATGTTTCTCAATAGAGTCCAAGGCTCAAACTACAAAGCAGCGCTAGTGACAAAATTGCTGTGTTTGCCACCCACCTATCACTCAGTTTTGTCTGTTAATACTTATGTAGGTATATATGCATGTATAATTTTATTTCCGCAATTATTTATTAATTTTTACAAGAGACATAGTTTCCAACGTATTCCAATGTACTTATACTTCCCAGTTTCCCTTCAAGACTGATCAACCTCAGGACAGCACAGATACTGTATTTCAAAAGGCAAGATAATTTTTTTTCTCAAATGAAGAGTCATTTTGCTCCAATAAATCAGCAAATATGTATATTTAATAAACAATGACAACAACAGTATTTTGCAGAAGTAATGTTACATTACTGTACAGATGAAAGGAAAAGGGCATATATTTAATAAAAAAATAAGAATAAAATAGCATTCATTTAATTTTTAGATAATATTTCATATTTATGTAGTACAACATTTATGATTTGCTGCTTTTTAATCTACACTGAAAAGACGTATATAGCTATTAGATTTAGCATGGGCTTCCCTCACATGTATGGAAATTGCTGAATATGTGTGAAGAAAAGTTCTGCTCTGTACACCAGCATGGAATTAGTCATGGTATTCCATCAGTGTGCTATGGATCTCCAGGAACGTGGGTCTTTCTTTGGCATTTCTCTTCCAGCAGCTGAGCATGAGGCTGTACACTGAATCAGGACAGCAGTGCGGCTTCGGCAGATTGACCTGAGGGGTTCAAAACACAGCTCAGCACTGACACCCTTAGCTTCTTCCAAGTTATTACATGGATTTTTTCCTGACTCATCTTGCAGTGCCAGCTATTCTTAGGCACAGCATTAAATATGTCAGTCCAAGAATGTACAAAAAAATAATGCACGGAAATGGTGCAGAAATATTCTTTTTCAATTTTAATTTAAAAAGATTTACATATTTATATCTAAATACTAAAAGTAATAGAAAAATAAATATGATTTAAATTAACATGTTAATTAATAATAAAATACAACATATATTAAATCTTAAACTAAAAAATAACATTCAAAACAAAATTAATTAAACGATTAATTGAGATTAATCGCATCAAAAATAAGTTTTTGTTGACAAAATATTTGTGTATGTACTGTGTATATTTATTATGTGTATATATAAATAAACATGCATGTATATATTTAAGAAAACATGATATAATTTATATAAATATAACAGATACATGTAAACATTTTCAAAATATATGCTGCATGGGTGTGTCTATAAACAGTTAGCAGACGTACATTATGCAAACAAAAACCTTTAGTTATATCATGTTTTGATTAATTGTGATTAATCATTTGACAGCACTAATTTTATTTTTATCAGTGGACAATTAACATGACTACTTAAAACAATCATGGTAATATGCCAGATTTAGGCTAATCATCATCTGTAGTCCCTGGCAGGTTGATGAACACTAAATATAGACTTAAAAAGTGTAAAACTACATATTTAAGCATTAAAGAAGGAATTGCATTAATTAAATATTGTGTTACCGAGATTTTTTTATTTTTATTCTGGAGGTCTGTGGTGATTTCCTAGATTTGACATTAAAAATGATTAACACAGATACTTGCAGACTTGTGTTGTCAGAGATGAACGTTATAATTGTTGCATGCTCAAGTCTCACCTGTTTGTTTTGGTCTCTAAAAAACTCGCCCGTGTTTTCGATCACCTGTTCATCTGTGAACTGGGCATACGGTTGCTCTTTACACAGGGTCAGAATCTCCCACAGGGTCACCCCGAATGCCCACACGTCACTGGCCATGGTGAATTTCCCCTGTAGAAACACAGATAGACAAACTGATAGAGCAGCGTGTAAGTTTGTGGCCCCACAAATTTGACTCCAGAAAGACTTACCAGTAGGATGCTTTCCCAGGACATCCAGCGGATGGGGAGCACTGCTCGTCCCTGTATGCGGTAGTAATCTCCACGATACAGGTTGCGGCTCATGCCAAAGTCAGCAATCTTGATGGTGTTATCTGTTCCCACTAAACAGTTGCGTGTAGCGAGATCACGGTGAACAAAATTCAGGAAGGACAGATACTTCATTCCCGAGGAAATCTGGGAGGCCATGTGAATCAGTATTCTGTAGCTGCAGAGAAAGAAAAAGGCATTTACAATATATTTTTATTCTAAAGTTTGGTCTTTTCATCAAACAAGACGTCGAATATAGCACTAAAGTCACACTTCTTTCACACATTTTTTTTTTCTTAATAGAAAAGATGATGTTTATTAGTATTAGTATTATTAAGATGATGCATATGATGTAAGACAATACACTTAAATACGTAAAAGTATGAAACATAAAATTACTTAATTGGTAAACATAGAAAATAGTGCACACTATATTGCAATGGTTGGAAATTAATGGGGGCTTGTACAAAAATGCCACCAAATGAGCAAAAATGCTCCACAAATTCAAGACTAAGGGCCAAAAAAAAACCTTCACAATTAAACAATCAATTACAACTGTTAAAAAATAATTGTGAAAATTAATGAAAAGTGTCTGGAGCAGATTATTTTTGCAGCAGAAAAGCAAAAACACACGTTTATATGCATTTTATGATTATTACAATATCATTATCATAAATTGATTATTTTTCTCATGATATTGCCACATTAGCTCCTCTTTTATAATGTGTAATTAAAATTTTAAACAGTCAGTTGTTGTCATAAAGTATTTAGATTGAAGTAATTGGTTAATTATTGGCATTAATAAGGTGTTGATAAAAACTGCCCTCAGGAATGTAAAACAAATGTCCCTGAAAATCAATTCCACATTTCTGACCCAGCTTTATCGTATAATTAATATAATGGAGATATTTATTTATTTATTTATTTATTAATTTTTGACAAATTCTACTCTAATATATATATCTTTTAAAAACCCTAAAATGTGAATTAAGTTTTGGTTTGAGTCTATATACATATTTTTTATAATGACAACATTATAATAATACATTTAAAATAAACTACTATGTATGAAAGGAAATATTTAAATTAATGTTAATGAATTAATAATAATTTGAGAAAAACAAATCAATTTGGCTGTACCAAATATTTCTTTTTTTTTCTTCATTGGGATATACCTGATGGTAGCTGAGTCGCCAGCTGGATCTCCTTCATCCTGCAGCTCATGGCGGGACAGGAACTGATTGAGGTCTCCGTTCTCCATGTACTCCGTGATCATGCACAGCGGATCGCTCTCAACACACACCGCCAACAGGCGAATGATGTTCGGGTCTCTTAATCGTGAGATGATCCTGATCTCTTTCAAGAAGTCGTTCCTGTAAATGTAGATTTCCTTGAGGAAAATGTAAATTGTCCTAAAATGGCTGGACAGCATCTGTAAAGCAAAAAGCAGTGCTTCTTCTCAGCAACAGCAGGCACGTAACATCGATTGCAGGACACCTGCACCTGTGTGTTACCTTGCGTTTTTGTCTGCGTCCTCTCTTAGGGTCTTGACTGCTACGAGCATTGGCTCATCGCTGATGTGGCCACAATGGTCTTTCATGAACTCCTGCATTCCCTCAGCTTCACACAGATGAACCTGCGGCAGGAATGAACAAGCATCACAAATAACAGTAATGTTCTTTTGGTGAAGAGAATTATTCACTTACTTCTCCAAACTGTCCTTCTCCAAGTTTCTCTTTGAAAGTCAGTCTCTCCCTCGGAAACTCTTCCAGAGCTCCATCTCGTCCTGGAGATAAGGGCATGCTGACCACTGTGACACGGTAACTGTGGGCCCCAGCGGCTTCCTGCTGGCTCACGATGTCTGCCTCTGCGTAGTGTGGGGCCTCATCTGTAGAGTGGGCCGTAGAGGGTTCGGAAGGGGCATCAATCATTGCTGTAACACAACCATATCAACATAAACATATAATGTTGTTAAGGGATGGTTCAGCCAAAAGTGAATATTCAGTCATGTCACTCTAAACCAGGTGCTGTCCAAACTTGGTCCTGGAGGCCGGTTGTGCTGCAGAGTTTTGCCCTAATCAAACACATCTGAAGCAACTACTGTACACTGTAAAAATGGCTGTGATTTTAACAGTAAAAATTGTGAAATTGCTACAGGAAAAAACTTTTAAATGGTTAACGGTAAATTCCTGTAAAATTTACAGGAAAAAACGTAAACTGACGTTCCCAGAATTCCCTGCATTGCATTTTAAATTTTGTATAAATATGATGTTTTTTTCTTTAATATAATTTAGTTTCTTCTTAGTTTTTTCTAATCAGTGATATTTATTAGGGTTGTGTGTCACATGTGATGTTGTTAAATGAATGTTTATTGCATATTTCAGTTTAATGAGTCTCACCATGATGGTGTTTGTGTGAATGACTCTGAGCACCTTCTATATGTGTTTATATTTAAAAGCTACATGTGAAGGGCTGTGGTTCATCACATGACTTTCTCATCATCACCTGCATTTGGTGCTTATCATTGTATTTCAAAGCTAAAAAAAAAATTCAGTACTTTAATAGCTTGGTATATTAACATTATATCAGTTAATGATATAACGGTATTTAACTGTAAATTTAACTTAAAACCGTAAAACCTAAAACGTTGTTACCGTATTTTTATGGTCACATTTTTACCGTAAATCTTACGGATTTTTTTTTACAGTGTACAGTTGTGCTTACTAAGGCTGCATTTATTAAATACAGTAAAATATAGTAAAAACAGTAATAATAGTGGACCAGTAATAATTTTTATTTATTTCTGTGATTGCACAGCTGAATTAGCTCCAGTTTTCAGTATTACACGATCAGAAGTCATTTGATAATTTGGTGCTCAACAAACATGTTTCTGAAAATTTCTTTACAGTAACATGATCAGTTGGTACATTCTTGCTTAAAAAAAATTATTAATTAAAAAAAATTTACTGACTTCAAACTTGGTGTCATTTTTTAAGAACTGCCCTATCTAATAACCAACTTTTTACACACAGTTTTTAAAACTAATATGATAGCAGGATTGAAAACAAAAAAATAGTCTGTCGTCACATGATCAAGAAGTGGTATTTGAAATGAAAGTTATAGCAGATGGAAAGACTGTCAGTGAATAAAACCCTAAATTTCAGGCTGTTAATCAAAGAAAGTTATTTCATATGCATAATTTGGTATTATTTCCTCCACACAGAAACTACTGGGTTCAGAATGATATGAGGATGGGTAAATAAATATTGAGCATCCCTACCAAGGTTTTCCGTAGCCTGGAATTCTGGTAGTTTCCGTAAAAGTTGTGATGGCTCCTGATAGTCAGATCCCATGGGAAATATTCGTTCATATGTAGAACTGGATTCAACTTCGCTGGATAGAGAGGAGTGACGGTTGGTGAAGGCCTCTCTCTGAACAGACAGATGCGTGGTCAGCTCATCATCCAGCATACGCCGAGAGGCCTTCAACAAAATGATATATACATGCTACATTCATAACCACAGCAGGGTTATTATAGTTAACTAAAAATAAAACCATTTCAAAACAATTTACCTAAAAAAACGAAAAACAGATATGCCTATTTTTAATATCTTCAAAAATCTCATCATGCTTTTATTGTGTTTTGTTAACCCAACTGCAGTTTGGTTGAGGTAAATTGGAAAGCGATGAAAAACATGATTTTAGAAAACGGAGTAATCTGTTTTTGCACATGAATCCTTAATCACATACAAAATAACCAGGTTTTGTTAACGTAATATATGTGTGTCATGTTTATTATTTTCATATAGCAGATATATATATATAGGGTGGGCCATTTTTATGGATACACCTTACTAAAATGGGAATGGTTGGTGATATTAATAACTTCCTGTTTGTGGCACATTAGTATATGTGAGGGGGGACACTTTTCAGGATGGGTGGTGACCATGGCGGACATTTTATTAAGGTGTATCTATATAAATGGCCCACTCTGCATGTGTATATATATATATATATATATACTGTGATGAACTATATAAAACATAAAGCTGTAAATTAGAATGAATAAAAGCTATATAAACCTATTCAAATGACAAAAAAGACTAAAACTTTCAAATTAAAATGAAATGTCATAAGAATATAAATCGAATCTATTTAGAGTAGCACTACTAACATTGCCTGATTGGGTTTATATTACTGTCAATTTATAAAGCTTTTTATTGCACAAGATTCCCAGTAGTTTGTGCTCATTAAAAGTAGAACAGGCTTCAAACTCCAGGATGATGATGTCTCAGAAGTTAATGTTGTAGGTAAAAATCTTACCTTCTCAATCATCTTCTGCCAGACCTGTCGCCACAGTATGATTATTATGATGGCCAACAGAATGACAATAATGGCCACCAAACAGCCTATTAGGATCCTTGTGCTGCTGTCATCAATTTTGTGGGTGGGATCATCACCTGCAGAAGGTTCAGAGTGGGAGAAAAGACAATACAATATTTTTATATTTAACAAAATTACATCCTTTCAATACCATATTGAGCTGTGCAATGCTTCTAGGGACTTTTAACTGCCAGTCACCATAAGAAGAGTTATGATTTCTCCTATTCATATACAGTTAATATATTCACAAATATATTATTATTATTATTATATAATTATTATTATTTATTATTATTATTATTATTATTATTATTATTAACTCTAAATGCCATCCCAATATATTAATGCAAAATATATTTTATGTGTTTGTGATATTCATAAGGCCACTGCATGAAGTATTAAACAACAGGTGGCACTGTTGCCTGCAAATTTAAACTATTAAATCATATAACCTCTGTATGAGAGCAGGTAATTATTCACATAGAATTCTGTATTGTTTCTAAAATAAATATAAGGTTCACCTGGGTGAATCCCTGGAGTCTGATTACGTTTACGGGGAACAAGAGAGGTGTTGTACACTGCTGTATCTGAAAGGTGAATTTGGGTGAAAGGCATTTTGAACTGAAAGGTACAGTATTTATAGTAGGCTATTAATATGCTAAAATGAATCATGAAAAAGTATGATAAGAACAGACAAGAAAAGGAGCGAGAGATATAAAAAGAAATAACAAGCAGCGTGATTTAACCACTATTACCTGACTGAAAAGCAATTTCACTGAACATCATCCAGATGTCATTGAATGCAAAACGGCACCTAATTGCGCTTGCCATGCGGTTGCCAAGGGCAACTGTGACAAACCGAGCACTTGGACTGATGCGGTCTGTTTTTGGCTTGAAAAGCACAGGATTGGGCTCCCAGTCTGAATCCGAACGGAAGTAACAAACGGCCTGTCTGAACATTTTTACCCTCCATGTGTACATGTTGTTACAGTGGACCTATTGAAACACAAGATTATCCATTAATACAAAATAATTAATTTATCAATTATTATATTACAATTATATATTATAATTAATAATAATAACATGCAACATGAATACACTTTTTCAAATATTCACTTTTGAAATTAAAGTGTGCCTAGCATACTGACAAATATTTATTTTACAAAAATATACTTTAACATCATTAAAAGCACACAAATCCATTAAAAAATTTACGTAAAAAAAAAAAACGCAGCTGTGGTTGCCGGAATTCTACCGTAAAAAATATGGTAACAACATTTTAGTGTAACGATGGAGATGGGAGTGTGGGGATCCAAATGCAAGCTTTTTATTCAAAATCGTGATCAGAAAGTGCAGGGTCAAGAACACGCCAAACAGTCAATACACAAGAATGATCCAGATAACAGGCAGAGTCGGCCTATCAGCAAACAGTATCCAATACAGGGCAAGATCCAAAACAAGGCAAAGAACACTACATGGAAAATCCACAGCAAACACAAGGAAACACTTTGTCGGGATGAAAACAATAATCAGTGGCTAGGCTACAAACACAGTTTTTAAAGGTGACACAACGAGATAATAAGGGGCAGGACTTATGAGCAGTAATGGTGATTAACAAGCAGTAACAGAGCAAGGGAAGCACAGAACAATGGGTAACAAACACATCACAATAAGAGTCCTTAACAAAGAAACACAGACAGGGGATTCGTGGGCACTCCAGCTAGAATTCATGATATTTAGGTTTTATGGTTTTAAGTTAAATTTACAGTTAAATACAGTAATTTCATTAACTGATATAATGTTAATATACCAATCTATTAAAGTAGTGAAATCTCTTTTACCATTAACCATTTAACAGCTTTTTACTGTAGCATTTTCACAGGTTTTTACTGTTGAAAATTACAGAATTTTTTTACAGTGCACGATTTGTCGTGTATTTAAATATATTTGCAAATACAAATGTGCAAATTACAATTTTGATCATTTATAATATAACTTTAAATGTTTTAATAAAGAACACACTAAGATCAAATTCCATTATATATTAAATTATATTTTTATTATTAAACTTATATTATAATATTACCAAGAACTTCACGTTTAGTTTTAGCACATCAAGATAAGTGTGCAACACTTTAGAATAGCGGATGGTTATAAGTCATTTATAAGAGGTTGGTTAATGATGAAATGTACATCTACAAAACATTCACAAATGATTAATAAGTGATTATTATGTTTAGTTTTATTAATTTACAAGTCATTTACAAGTTGTGATATGTTGAAAAGCACACAACAAAATTACTCCATGTGTCTACCATCTTTACCCAACATATCATCTGTCCTAATGAGACGAAGGGTTTACACACTTTATTCAAAAACATTTTTGTGCTTTTCAACATATCACAACTTGTAAATGACTTGTAAATTAATTAACTAAACATAATAATCACTTATTAATCATTTGTGAATGTTTTGTAGATGAACATTTCATCATTAACTAATCATTAACTAATGACTTATAACCATCTGCTATTCTAAAGTGTTACCGATTATTTAAACAATAATTTAAAATGTTCTTCAAAGTACTATTATAATATTTTGACATTATTACATTACATAAAATCACTTCTTAAAAACTGTCTATATAAATGTAATGAAAGATTACATATTACTGTAAACATATAATATCTGCAATTCTTTAATATATAATATAATATTTAAGTTTTAATAAAATCAATATATTTAATATTATTCCTACAAGTTTATATTCAACAAAATTAAGCACACTTTAAAAAAAATACTTTTTCTCACAAGAGACATGTCGACACAGATGTACTTTAGACAAACCTTCATTGACGTAAAATTTCTGATGCGGTCAAACTCAAATGTCATCTCCACCGAGCCACCAGGGAAACTAGCATTGGTCCAGCCCACATAGTCATAGCCAGGCCAGACCCCATACACCTGGCTTTTGGTGAAGTCATCTAAACCCCAGCTTCCATCAGTGAGCTGTCCAAGGCCTTCTGTCATGCTGGAAGAAAATCTTTGCTTTTTCATTTAAGAGAATGATATTTAATTTAGTGTTCAGTGTGTGATGCTTTACCTGTTACTAATGGCTCCGTCATACACTGTGTCATTTAAGTAGATCTGTTGGCCTCTGAAAGACATCTGCTGGCCAGCAGGGGCACTGTAGGACACAAGACCATCTGCAGCAATGAAAGTCACCCAAAAATTAACATTATAATCTATCAGTGAGGCTTGAAGCATATTCTACATGATTATGAGATGAAAAAAGATTTTCCTGCATTGTTGCAATCAGACATTTTAGGTAACTTCCTGAACTTTCACCCCTGTGAGATTTGTTAATGCTACAGTCTGAGTACTTGAATGAAGTATATTTTATAGTTTACCGAGCCATTCACAGCCGTAGAGCTCCACCCTCATACACACAATCATAGAGGGGTCCGTCACAGGCATGAAACGCACAAAACGAGCAATAATGGGAGGCTCCAGGTCCTTAAGCACAACATCATAGGCGTTACTGTTCCCTTCAATGATCTAAATAGTTGAATAAGGATGAGAACACAAAACAAAAAACTCAAATTTTTTTCACATTCTTAGCGGCCTAAAGGTAAAGTTCACCCAAAAATGAAATTTCTGTCATCATTAACTCACCCTCATGTCATTCAACATATATGTGAAAAAAGTATTGCACAGCCAAAAACCCTTTTCAGTCATTCTCAAAACTTCTCTAGCAAAATGACTGCATTTTCTTTTGGTAACACTTCAGAATAGGGGGTCAGAATAATGCATTAGTTAAGCATTAATTAATGGTTAATTTGTTAACAATTAAGCATTAGTTGAGCAAAAACACATTACTAATTAATGATTCAAATGTTACGTTAATCATTTACTAGTGTGTTTTTGCTCAACTAATGCCCTTAATAATTGTTAACAAATTAACCATTAATTAATGCTTAACTAAAGTATTATTCTGACCCCCTATTCTGAAGTGTTACCAAACTTTTTTCTCCCAACCTCATGTTATTTATATCACAAAGGTTTTGTGAATCCAAAGTTTCTTAGGAAATGCAAAATTTGCATAATTTCCCCTCCAATCTCATTTTCCCCCACATCACTCTGTCCCCTCGGGGGCTCAATACACACAGTTTTTTTTTTCTGCATAACACAAAAGATGAGATTCTGAAGAATGCTGGGGTCCTAATGACGTTGAGCCTCATTGACTTTTATTGTTATAGAAAGTGGCAGAAGTTTGAAGCATCATGACAGAATCAATCAGAACAAAGATCTCAGTCTAAGTGTAACTGATAAGAATAACATTGGCATCATCTCACCTGTCGACCTTGCCTGTCACGCCAGGAGACCCAGCGTGTGCCGTCCCGGCTGTATTTAACCTTGTATCGCTGGGCAAACTCGTTGCCCACTCCATCTGCGTGCCGCCCCTGCGTGCCAACAAGAGTGACAAAATGGAGGGTGCGAAGGTCAATCTGCAGAAAGACCTTTAGATTGTCTGGTTCAGCCATGACATCGGGACACCAGGCTCCATCTCCATCATCGAAATCCAATCTGAAAAAGAGAGGGATATGGTGGAGAAAATAAGTTCAGTTCTTAGTGTTTCTGATCAACTGTGTGATCATTGTGTTGCATACCTGCCATATCGAGCTGCGGTGGACTCTGACCAGTGGCTGGAAGCAGAAATATCTTCATCCTGAATTTGGCCTCCAGTCATCCCCAGTGGGTACCTACACACAGCTAAAGAAATATAGGAAGGTTATATGACACATATTGACAGCACAGACACTGACACAAAAGTGAGTGTCTCCATTATCTGTTAATGAGTCTGTAAATTGTAAGTATTATGGATATGGATATTACTCGTTACTCATTGCCATTTAACAAATACCTTGGTGAGCATGAGGGACTCCCACTGTAATGTAATAACAGACATTTGTTGAGCAAAACTGCATCTTCCTTGAAGATGAAATGATCCTAGGTTCTTGGTTTCTAGGTTTTTATGATTGAACCGATAACCTGTGTTTCCTAGATCTTAAGCATGAGGCTGCCACCACTCCAGAAACTGAAACACCAGACTACTATTCACTACACAGTAGGTGGCATTGTGCTGCAGGAGCACCACTTCTTATTTCTACTCCAGAGAGGCTGTGCGAATAGGTGGAATCCACACCCCATAAGCAAACACCCAAAATACCACTCAACCCCATCCGTGAGGCCTCAGCAGAAAACAGAGAGACTTTTATGTTCATTCCAGGACATGCTCACCAGGAGCCGAAGGACATTCTCAGCTTCGTGAAGTTATTTCTCTTTAAAAAGTAGGTAGAAAAACAGTTTGCTGCAAAGTTGATGAATGAGCCATCATTCATTCATATTTGTCACATATTTCCCAGAAACACACAGAACCTTCTCCTAACGTTAATGTATGATTCCTGTTTCTTTGGGGGTTAATAAGAAGCTAATTCCTTACGTTATAAAAATTTCACTTAGATTCAGTTTTTTCTAAACAGAGTATAAACAGAATTCATATACTATCAATCTCAGAATGTTCTGGGAATCAAATTTTTTAAAGTCAAAAGTGCCATTCAGGGTTTTTTTTTTAATCGTTTTGCAACTTTTACAGCAGTGTAAGGATAAATAAACTCCACTGTAGACGTGTTCAAACTCAGTCAGCCAGTGAATAAATACTTCCCATCTCTCTAAATTTGATTTGTTAGCCTTGGCAGATGAAACAGACACTGGACCCCCATCATACTTTCCATCAATGACATGCCTGTTTTCAGCTGACTGCCCAAGTGATCATCATTTTAACAGTAAACTACTGTAAAAATGCCATGATAAAATGTTAACTTGTTATTGATGACTTCCCTTAGTATATACAGTGAAAAATAGCAATAGATCTAATGGGACTGTTCATGTTATTACGCTCTTAATTTCACAGTTTTGGAAGTGAAAAGAAAAAGGAATCTTATAATTTACAATAAAAACCTGTTTGACCGCTTGGGTTTTCATTGAAATAACTAAGCTTCTTGTAAGCCACACTTTCTTGTCATGTTATGTACATCAGGGCTTTATGCTACCTATAATGCTGTTATGTAATATTTATTGCATTATTTTAGTGTTGTGTGTTACCATTGCTGTAAAACTTTTTCAACGGACCAGTCAGACTACTTTGAATACTACAGCATGGACAGAGTCATCAGAATAAACAAAAGGTTACTGTCTCACTATGAGCCTCATTTAATGACAAAATACATGACTTAAAACTGTGTTTAAACCTTTTATAAATTTAAAGGCTAACTGCAGTGAACCTGATGCTGGCCCAACTGCCCCTGAAGGCTACAGTATAACAGAAAAATTACTTGACATAAATTTGCACTATAAACTATGAAACAAAAGCTGCACCTTATTTAATTTGCAAATTACTCAAGTCACTTTTTTTTATTTATTTATATAGCGCTTTTAACAATACAGATTGTAGCAAAGCACTGAACATTATCATGTTTAATTATGTTATTATGAAATGTTTAATTATCATAATTATGTTAATTATGCTTTATTCCTCTCACCTGGGTTGACCTGTGACTTTACGGCTCCAACCAGGAGAAGAACAATAAGATACCGTCTCATTTGGAACATCTTATTTCATGAATTATTAATTCCTGTTAAAAACAACATCAACAAAAAAATAATTCTTGTACAAAATTTAAAAAGATCAGTTAAACACATCACATTTAATATCAAAACAACTTAAATTGAAAACTAGAAATATTTAGTCAATTTTAGACAAATATAAATTTATAATATAATTAAATAATTTAAATGTTTATGTGATGATCAGCTGGATGTGTCAGTTCAGTGTGAATGTCACTCCAGCCTCCCCTTGTTCTATGTCTGAATTTTTTTCACTCCATGTATGTCCTGTCACCTGTTCTCTCTTTCTCCACCCACCTCATGTGTTCACCTGGTAACGAATATATACTCCGCCCTCCTCATGTGTCTCCAGGCCAACTAATATGTTCTCCTCCCCCTTGTCTCGTTAGTCCTGTGTATAAATACTGCGGTTTTCTCATCATTCCCCGCTGATCATTGTATGTGGCTCGTCCTGTCTCTGTAAGCACTTTTTCCCTGTTTATCCTTGTTTGTTTTTGTTGTATATTGATTCCCGGGTTTTGAATTCTGCCTGCCTCCTGACTACGACTCTGTCTTACCTGTATTGCTCCGTTTGCCTCGTATCTGACCATCGCCCGTTCACACTGCCTTGTGAGTTGTTCTGCAACCTTTTAATAAAGAACTTGCATATGGCTTCGACCGGGGGCTGTGTCTGTGTCTCAGTCCCATGGCACAGAACCTGGAGCTGTGTCAAGCCGAGCCAGACTTGGTTTCTCGGTCCTCCGAGTTACCTTGGGGCTAGAACCCTGACTCATGGTTGCCGGATCCGCCAGACCCAGTCTGTGATCTGGACTTGTCATGGCCGGAATCTGCCAGACCCGGGCTGTGATCCAGACTTCCAACCACTGTACGCACCCGAGCTCCATGAGAACTGTGAGGCCGCATGGCCAGGGCCTCCGGAACCCGTGTGTGGTCCAGAGACTCCATTGGGTCCGCCAGAGGCTGCACTACCTCTGGAGATGTCGGCTTTAGCCAAGGAGTCTCCAGAGTCCCCACTGGTGGCTGCACAACTCAAAAATGTCTCAAAACCATGGTTAGGTCGGTCACGGAGGGCATGTTCAATGTCAGATGGCCTCAGAAGGCGCAAACTCAATCTGGTCGGTTTCAAAGGGCGAAATCCTCGACTGTTGGGTTTCGGAGGGCGCATCCAGTGTCAGGCTGGTCACGAAGAGCATATTCACTCCCACTTTGGTCACCAAGGGCGTATCCGCTTCCTGTCAGGTCCCCAAGGGCATATTCACTCCCAGTTTGGTCATCAAGGGCGTATCCGCTTCCTGTCAGGTCCCGAAGGAAATACTCTCAGTCGGGTTGGCTTAGAAGGGCATTGTCTCTGACTGTGAGGTCACGAAGGGTGCAATCTCAACCTGGCTGGTCCAGGAGGGCGCATTCCTTCCCTACCCGGTCTCTAAGGGTTTCTGCACATTCGAGTGGGCCTAGAGGGGTACCCTCACAACCTACTCAGTCACTGAGGGTGAGATCGGTGTCCGTTTGGTCTACGAGGGAGCACGCACGGCCAGTCAGGTTTCAAAGGGCCATGGCTAATGCTACGTGGTTGGCTAGGGCACAAAGTCAGTCTGATGGCCCCAAGAGGGTCCTGTCTCTTCCTGGCCGAACCAGAGGGGTTCAGCTGCCATCCGCTCCGCCCTGGAGGATGGCCTTACTGTCCGTTCCACCCCATTGGGCATCTCCACAGCCTGCTCCGCCCAGAGGGAGATCTCCGCCGCCGGTTTGGGCCCGGTGGGCTTTTCCACCGCCTGCTCCGCCCAGAGGGACATCTCCGCCCCCGGTTCAGCCCCAGTGGGATTCTCCACCGCCTGCTCCGCCCAGAGGGAGATCTCCGCTGCCAGTTTGGGCCCGGTGGGCTTTTCCACAGCCTGCTCCGCCCAGAGGGAGATCTCCGCCGCCGGTTCAGCCGCAGTGGGATTCTCCACCGCCTGCTCCGCCCAGAGGGAGATCTCCGCTGCCAGTTTGGGCCCGGTGGGCTTTTCCACCGCCGGCTCCGCCCAGAGGGACATCCCCACCGCTAGCTCCACCCAGAGGGAGGCTTCTGCCGCTGGTTCCGTTTCGGTGGGCCTCATCGCCGCCTTCTCCGCCCTGGTGGGCTTCTCCGAGGCCTGCTCCGCCATGGAGGGATAGGTCATCGCCAGGTCGGCTCTGGAGAATAGTGGCGCTGCCTGATCGGCCCCAGAGGGCACTTTCATCAGCTGTTCTGTTCAGGAAGGTTCTCAAACTGTCTGATCGGTCCTGGAGGACAAGGTGGTGGTCTGGTTGGCCCTGGAGGGCATGGGCATGGTCTGGTCGGCCCAGTTGGGCTTCTCCGCCGTCTGCTCTGGCCGAATGGACTTTCTTGCCGTCTTCCCTGCCCTACCCTGCCGGCTCCAAAAGTGTGGAGCGTCTAGAAGCTGCTCCTTAGAGGGGGGGCTATGTGATGATCAGCTGGATGTGCCAGTTCAGTGTGAATGTCACTCCAGCCTCCCCTTGTTCTATGTCTGTATTTTTCCACTCCTTGTATGTCATGTCACCTGTTCTCTCTGTCTCCACCCACCTCATGTGTTCACCTGGTAACCAATATATACTCCGCCCTCCTCATGTGTCTCCATGCCAACTAATATGTTCTCTTCCCCCTGGTCTCGTTAGTACTGTGTATAAATACTGCGGTTTTCTCATCATTCCCCGCTGATCATTGTATGTGGCTCGTCCCAGTCTCTGTAAGCACTTTTTCCCTGTTTATCCTTGTTTGTTTTTGTTGTATATTGATTCCCCGGTTTCGACTTATGCCTGCCTCCTGACTACGACTCTGTCTTACCTGTATTGCTCCGTCTCACTCCTGGTCTGTAACAGTTTATTATGATTATTAATAGTGATGTTAATAATAATATTATTAATATCATACATACAATTATATTGCATGAAACAAAATGTATTTGTATTACAGTGAATACATTCATAATGCTGAAAAGAAAAAAGAGGAAGAAAAAAAGCTTGCCAAACCATGAACCCAAAAGATGAGGAACAAAGTGGCTCTTGTAGGTGCATTTGCCCTCAGGTCAGTAAGTTTTCCCAGTATACAAAGTAAGCTATGTGACTGGTGTTTATTTATATTGCATATGGCTCCAGTCTGTGGGGGAGCAGTACTGTATGTACAGTGACCAAGAGAATCCCACTCTACTAAAATCATAAACAAAATATAATCAACTTTTGTTTTTCTGGTATAAGCATGGTTTACTAAATTATTTTAAATCAGAATTTAAAAGAACAATTAAATTAAAAGTTCACGTAAAAGCAATTTACCTAAGAACATTTATTTAACATCTAACAGTAACATATTTTATAAGTCTTGGATAAAATATGTTGATATTCTTTTTTCTTAATACAGAATTTTTGGCTTTCTATAAAAAGAATTTCCAGAACAGACTTAATCATTCATGTTGTCCATATGCAACAAACCCATAATCCTCTAAAGAGCCAACTGAAACATCCTACAAAACACAAGTGACACTTACCGCTCTCTTCAGTCATAAACTCAAAGATTACTGCCTCTAAAGTATTAACCTCTGAGCAAAACACTATCCTTCTCGTCTTCACGGTCCATCCTGAGGGAAAATGAGCGGCTGGGGCAAGTGACCCTTTTACAGGAGCAGAAATAAACAGAGAGAGAAAAAAAGATACAGTCAGCACCATTTTGGGGAAAGTCCAAATAGTCCAGATTTCAAGCTGAGAAACAGAAGGATTTAATCATACAGTGCAGGATCCCATCACACAATAGTTCACTGTTTTTCACTGTAAGACTAATATATATTTACACACACTAATGTGTGTGTGTGTGTACAGGCATTTGTGGTTTACGAGGACACGAATGTGTATAATGACATGGGTACTACAACATAAACATGGTTAATGAGGACACTTCCTGTGTCCCCGTAAAACAAAAGGCTTAAAAACATACTAAACAGTGTTTTGTGAAATTCAAAAAGGTCACACTATTCCTGTAAGGTGTAGGTTTAGTTTTAGGCTCATGTGTAGGAAATACCACATACAGTTTATACAGTATCAAAGCCATTACACCTATTGATAGTTCCTGTAAACCACAAATGCAAGTATGTGTGTGTGTATGTGTGTGTGTGTGTGTGGGTATTGTAAAAAATATATACAAAACAACTGACAATTAAAAACAAGCTCAATAAAACACATGGAAAATAATTTTCCCAAACAAAAACCTGTTTTGGAGGATATCTTCATTGAACTGAGTTTAGTAAATTAACCCAGCGGGCACCTTGATGTCAATTTGATGTCAAATATTAGTCAAGCTTTGATCAAGATGCTGTATAGCAATATTTTAAGTTAATCTTGGATGAAAACTTCTTCTGGTGGTTAATTGGGTAAAAAAAGGAAGTTATCTCACACTAAAATTGGTTTAATATACAAGTAGGTCAATATGTTTGACGTTGATTTTACGTCAAATCAACATCAAATGTTAAGCATCAAATTGATGTCATATTGACATTACAT
>JAUCNO010000663.1:14255812-14266987 GCA_032353835.1 Enteromius viviparus
AGAGTGCTCAGGACCTCAGACTGGGCTGAAGGTTTACCTTCCAACAAGACAATGACCCTAAGCACACAGCTAAAATATTAAAGGAGTGGCTTCACAACAACTCTGTGACTGTTCTTGGATGGACCAGCCAGAGCCCTGAATTAAACCCAACTGAGCATCTATGGAGAGACCTAAAAATGGCTGTCCACCAATGTTTACCATCAAACCTAACAGAACTGGAGAGGAGCTGAAAGGAGGAATGGCAGAGGATCCCCAAATCCAGGTGTGAAAGAATTGGTGCATCTTTCCCAAAAATACTCATGGCTGTATTCGATCAAAAGGGTGCTTCTACTAAATACTGAGCAAAGGGTCTGAATACTTACGACCATGTATTATTTTTGTTTTTCTTTTTTAATAAATCTGCAAAAATGTAAACAATTCTGTGTTTTTCTGTCAATATGGGGTGCTGTATGTACATTAATGAGGAAACATTTTTTATCAAAGATACCCTAAAACAAGAGCCAATTGTAGTATTATGTTTGGGCCAACTTTGGTGAATGTTTTTGATCCACTTTAAATGTTGACTACTATATATGATGAGCTATGATGGGGTGGAATTAACTTATCATATCTATAAACAAAAAGTTATTGTGATATGTATGCTATTTCGATATTTTAAATCATCAGCAAAGATATTGTGATCCATAATAACCAATTAATTGTCAAGCCCTATTTACTACATTGAAGCAAAATAATTTTTTGCATTTTTTTAGTGCTGCCATCACATTTCAGAGCTGGTCGGTAGCATGGGGGTCATACCTTAATGGCGGTGGAGGCGATCTGGAGGTGATGGAGCTTCCGGAGCGTGCTGTCTCTGTCGATGAAATAGGATGCTGCCAGTTGGTGGAGGGCTTCAAGGGTCAGCGTACCAGCTGTAGCATTGGAGGCGCCGCCATTCTGCTGACCTCTGCTAAGTTTGCTTTTGTCCACGAAAATGGTCAAGGACTCCTCGCCTGATCAAAAGCCAGACAAAAATGATCATCTCAGCTGGAGAAGCTAATCAACCCTAATCATCTACAGCATGAGCTCGCCCCGTCTCGGCCTGTCGGGGGCCCACAAAGCCATGCAGCTCTTCCTCATCTGACATGTCAGCTCTCATTACACGCATGGTATAGATGAGAGTATCCTTCATCTCCGAGTGAGAGGGATCCAATGAAAATCAATTGACTCAGCTGGTGGGTTCGTTTGAAGAGAACAAATGCCTAAGAAAAAAATTTTAGAGTCAAAAGGTGTCCTGTGGAGCATTATCCAGACCTTCAAATGATCTCCACTTTCAGCCTCAGTCATGGTATAAAAGCAGTTTATTTATGGAGCGAGATATGGATGGCTGAGAATGTCTCTTTTGAAAAGGTGTATACTGTAAACAGTCTCTCAGCAGGCAAGGTGTAAGGGACTTTAGAAAACCGAGAGACTTCTGCTCTCTGGTGTATCTACAAATGAAGATGAGTTCTCAGAGCTAAAAGCAGCTAGACAAACAAAGACATACCTGTCCACACTTTTCATCTTGCCTATGGAAACTGACAAGGTAGTTGCAATCCATTTTACTTTTGCGTTGACATTTTTTTGTGAGTGAAGCAGAATATCCAGGAAGAGAGACTTATTTTACACATGAAAAGCAAAAGTATTCCTAATATGTCACCAAAACTTTTGATGCAGGTGCATCTTAACATAAGACACAGCAAACTGGTTCCATGGACACCAAACGTTAATATGCCATGTAAATAATACATGTCATGATCAGATCATACTACACCACATTATCGGATCACTGCAAACACACTTTGAGGTGGACTTAAACTACATTTTTCATTATCTGTATGCTGCAATGAAAGTAAAATGTGATGAGGTTGAGCTGCAAAAAAATGTATTAATCATTTTCACACTAAGGCACTGCACTTTTTGTCTCACCCAATTCAATCATCAATTTCCCATTATTTATTGAATTATTCCTTCGGATTACACTTAGAATCTCATTTCTCTCAATTATCTCCAGATAATAAGAATTTTAAACCACCACCCTTCTACTTTTCTCAAACCCTTACTGACTTCTTGAAGATTGTGAAAAAAAAGTATTACACAACCTGAATTTCGCAAATGTTGGGATGTTTCTTATTTTTTTAATTGAAATAAATTGAAAACTAAAAGACTTTCAAATCAAAAGAACCAATGTTATTTGCAACAGAACAGAGAGAATATAATAAATGTTTAAACTCATAAATTGTATACCTTTATCCACTAAATGAGCTAATATCACTTTTGATGCCTGCTACAAATCTCATCATCTACAGTGCAAAACATCATTAAAAGATTCAGAGATACTGGAGAAACCTCTGTGCATTAAGGGGACAAGGTAGAAGGCCTGTTGGATGGCTGTGGTCTTCGGGCCCTCAGACAACACTGTATCAGTCATCTGCATAATTCTGTCATTGACATTACTAAATGGGCCCAGGAATAATACCGATTCTTGATAGTGTTTATCATTTTAATCAAGTTAGTTTTAATATATTATTATTATAACTGTCCCCTGTTTGAAAACCACTGGCCTAGGTGACATCAGCCAAAAAGGCAAGTCACTTCAGAGGCATTTTAGTTTAACAGAACTGCATTTTTAATGAAAGGTTACAAAGACAAGGCTTTTTTTCTTTGGAATAACATGCACTGATGAAATGAACATTAATAAATGAAACAGGGTGAATTCTGAGTTGGTCGTTTGACCTATTAAGTTTATCTAAGAACTGAAGTTAAGGGTGTCATATCCATTAGACAACACTTACCCCAGTGTTCAATAATGCATAATGTCACGTCAGACTCTACTGAGACTATATAAAGATGTCCTTGCAACTCAGGAACAAGGCAAGAATGAAAATCTATTTTGCAGAGATAATAACTAGCTCACACGTAATATAGTTTTCTTACCTCCCAGAGTGGCAGAGAGCAGGAAATGAGTTCCGTATTTCTTAATGATGGTGTCAGTAATTTTCTGCAGGCTTGGTCTTCTCCCCAGAAGTCTGATGTTATGAATAAAGTCGGGGTCAAAGGGCACGGCCACTCCATTGCCTTCTTGTCTCTCCGCAGCGAGGCTGTTGACCTTCCATCGGCCAAACTCCCTGTGAGTTCATAATCATTTACATAAGACGTTGTATGAGCTGATACTGGAGCACAATAATCAGCACATTAGTCATTACAGTCACATTCAAGTCGCCCTCTCCTCAATCTGGCTCTTATCCACATCTGTCCCTCTCTCCATGTTTGTTTGCTCTATTCCTGTTCCAAAAAGCTCTTTTGGGCTCAGCAGAGCAGCCAGGCCGGTAGGTGGTATTTCATTGTTTAGGGGCTTGAAGAGCCTCCATAGGGAGCCAGGTGCCCAATCTGAGCACGTTTCTACAAAGAAATGTGAGGATATAATCCCTTAAGATCCTCCTTTAAACTCTGTGTGGTGCCTGTGCAACTCGAATTGTGCATATTAGTATGTAATACAAGGTAAAGCTTGTAAACGTCTGCTTAACTGCTCTAACCAAACGCTGAGGTGGCACGGTGTGTGTTATAAAGTCGGGTACATTTCCTTTCAGAACTATTATCTTATTACGCCCTCACACAGAATAACAGCGATCCCATGCTTGACTAAAGGAAGTACTGCAAACTAAAATGCATACTGTACACCCACTAAACTATGAAATAGGTATTGTGGATGGAGAAGGGAATCTAGTTTCTTCCTATTTAAATACATTTGCATCTATTATTACGCAGAAAGCGAGCTCTGTTTCAAAGTTTAGTCATCTGATATTCTGTTCTAATCCAGTCTGACAGAATGTGTTGCATTCCCTGAAGCTAACGCTCAGATGGTAGATCTTCAAACAAAGCATCCCACTCGTGCGTCCCTAAACGCCGAAACAAAATTTGAGAGAAAATGTTAAACTTTTCGTTTTTTTGTTTTTTTGGGGAATATATTTTGAAACTATTTTTGTGTGTGGAAACACAAATTTTTAAGCATCAAATTCCAAGTTCATGATCATATATCTGTAAAATAAATAAATAATAATGCATTCATACCAGGCAATTAAGAATGACATACTCTAGTGTTTTTTGCCTTTGGGGAAAATATCATAATGTTTACAACGCAATTTTATATAATTATTAGGGCTGTTGATTTAATTTGTAAATGTTGTATGATTATTAATTATTATGAAAAACGTTTTTTTTTTTTTTTACATGTTTACCACACCTCGGCCTGTTCTAGACCTGTATGTCATCTTACATTGCATACAATTGCTTAATGACGAACCTGAAGACTGAGTGCATAATATAACTTATGATACCGTAGTTATAAGCAAATAATATAAAAATACAATTTAAGAATATAATTTGAACAAAAGTGCTATTTCTCCCTGAATATTTGCATGATGTGACAATATGACACTGTCATATAAATATGAGATTTATTTCTATAACAAAGTACAAGTATTTATAGGTATTATTTTTGCTGTGCAACTATTACAATTTTAAACAATCGCATGATTTTCTGCAATTAATCACATTCTTATGCATACAATAAAAAATTATTTAATCCAGAAGTAGTGTATTTTTATTTTTAAAAGTACTGCTATATGAACAAAAGTGCAATAACATTTGGTTTGCAAACACTTTAAACAAATTATGTGCTTTTTTACAGCAGTATACCTTTTACGTACTATCAGTTAAAATATGTATTGTAAATCTCAACTTATAACATTATTGTAATCAAATTAAACATAAAATCCAAAGCTATTTGCCACTGCCAGGGCATTAACATTTTTATAGAAAATATTTTATTGCTTGTTATAGAAAAACAAGTTATTCTCAGAGTCTAGAGTCACCTTCCGAGCAGAGACCTGCATTATCAACACTTGATGTGCGAGAGTGGGTAGAGACTTGTGTGTGCAAGATGCTGGAGATACATGCTGGGCCCAGTGGTCTTGAACTGAGCCCAAGCACGATAGTCCTATCTAGTGCAATGTTTTATCTATTTATCTGTTTTATTTCCCACTTATGAGGTCATGGACGCTTTACGTGAGTGCTGCACCACCACCCCAAATCCACTCAGTTGAGACATGTGATGACACCCATCCCAAGCCAGTACTGACCACCATCCCACTCCTCCTGTGACCCATGGTTTGTTTGTATGTGCATTCAGAGCCATTTTTATAATAATAAAAACTTTAATGTGTGATAAAATAATTGCCAGCGTTAATCCATTAATGCAGCTAAATTGCAGGTAATTTAGCTTTGCATCACAGGAATCCATTACAAAATATATTCAAACATAAAACAGTCATTCAAATGTATTAATAATATTTCATAATATTACTGTTTTTACTGTATTTAGATTAGATATGTGCATCCTTGGTGAATATAAGAGACATAAATGTTTAAAAATCTTCCAGACCCACAACTTTTGTATACTAGTTTATATCTGTCTTTTTATGCATTGCATACAGTAAAAGATCATTTAATATCAGTGTGTCAAATAACAGAAAATCCGATTTGTAGCCAGTACTGTTCGCCTTATGGGAAAATAGCTCATAATTTATATACAAATCCAGTTACTGGTATCCAGGCAGTGTACAAATTGCATGGCAAGCAAAAAAACATGCCTCTTCTTCTCAGGTTCCGCAAGACCACACCATTAGATCAATATTTATTATTTTCTTTCATCCTATTTCCCACATTCCCTATCTCCATTACAAGGTTGTTAGTCTCCACACCAGAGAAAACACAGAAGTTTCCCCAACCTTAGCTGAAGAAATTTCTCTTTAGAGATTAGCAATTAAACCACAGCCCTCTTTACTAGTGACAGAGTTTAAAACTCATGGGAACCAATCCAATCACTCACATGAAGGGCCCTATCCAGAGAACAATCATGAGGGGAATGGAGGATGTCATTATCACCAATCAGCCCAACGAGGGATGGTGTAAGTATCAGATGAGGTGCCTGATGAGCACTAGCGTTGAGCACCTAAGCCACTGATCACCACTGACAAACCAGAGAGGGCAAAACGCTCCTTTACTGGAGAGCTCTCTGAGAGCCTGCGGTGCAGACCTGAGGGCACCATGTAATCAAAAGCCACAAGCTATTTTGCAATCAGAAGCAGAAACCAGAGGCATAAATGAAGATGAGATCAAGAGGAAAATGACGCTAATAATAATAATCTAGAGTTCGGCTGCAAGGCATTGAGAAGACTGTGGAGGTGTGTTTATGCATTATTACTTATTGTTTGGAGAAGGTATTTATTGGTGATTTCTTAGGCGCTCTGCTGAGTGTATGATACTTGACGTATTTTCACCAGGGATGTTATACGGAATTGTGTTATGAGTTGTTTTGTTATGGCTAATACGTGAGCCCATGAGAACAAATACTTCAGCAAACATTAGGAATGTTGTCACGCCACCACTTGACAAACTGTGTAACAGTATATGGTGGGTTTTCGTATCACAAGAGAGAAACAAGGCAAATGAAGGCAGCCTCAAGTCTGTTTGTTGCATATTGAATAAAAATGGGTAGTAGTTTATTGATCTGGCAAGCCCTAATCTGATTGGCTGATTAGCTTTAGACAATTTTCAGCAGAAGGGGTGCACAGAAAGTCATGTTTGGAAGCCTATAATAATGCTAAGACACTATCTGTAATCATTTTCCAGCTTCAGTGCTTGAAGAGTTACTCGCGTTACTCAAGTTCTCAACATTTATTATTTATAGAACTGCTGTATAAGAATGTGATAGGAATATGAGCAACTCTTTTTATCAACAGATTCAAGTCACCTGTGGGCTCGAGCTTAAGGCGATTCAGTTATGCTGATATTCACTACAGCAGCACTCCAGCCTGGGTTAAAAAGACACCTAAGAACGATTTAAAGGGGTGCTGGAATCTGACCCTGACCTCACAGAAACCGACACGATTCACACTGTCACACATTACTGTTTCTGTCGTACCTGTATATTTTGTATCTGGTTGTAAAACCGTGTTGGTATCGCTCGGTGAACTCGAGGAATTCCTGAGAGCGATGGAAAGGACCTTTATCGGACAGCAGCCATCCGAGAGGTTCCGCGGAGCTCACATACACGGCCAGAAAGACGAGCACACAAGCCCAGCGGAGACAGTTCACCATCCCCTCCCATAGGAGCATCAGGTCAGGCGGTCTACCAACGCTCCGAGCCCACATCCTTCAGCCATACATGCTTCCTCCTCGCAAATCCCCGTTGTGTCCTGCAACTCAAAATAATAGGTGTTTTCAAACGGCGAGCTCAAGTTAACATCACACAGATTTCGGAAAGAGGCGCAGGCACTACCTGACATGAGTTACTCTTGGGCTATCCGAGACACAGAGAAAAAAAATAAAAGACGGCACTTGGAAATCCTCCGAGCAACTGTCCGCCCAAGAGAGCGACCCTTTTCGGAACACGTCTAAAGTATGTCGATAAATTGTTTTCTCACGCCAGGTGAAAGCAGGTGCGCGCGCCTTCCCAAATCCACGCTGGCGCGAAATGAAAGAAGTTGACGCACATCTGACAGAGGTGGGAAAAAAATGTTCTGTGGGAAACGCTTTTCGCAGGAATAAGAAGTGAGATTTCTTTAGATCCTTCTGTTCTCTCGGGGGTAGCAGGTTGGATGCTCTCTCGGTCTTGATCGGATGTAAAATACGATGGATCACGAATGCCGGTTTCCCCACGAGCGCATCTCCTGCCTTAACACTTTCACACTGAGCGATACATATAAAGCATAACTCTCGTGCCTCCACCCTTTCTCTGTTTCTCTCACCCGGTATGCCCCTCCTTTTGCGCATTCGCTTCTTTTTGTTGGAGAATGTGCCCTAGAAAATGTACTATGATATGGTTTTGTTTCCTCTAAGTAATAGAATTAAATAAGGTAAGTCACTTGCTGTAAGTTTACATGTGGTGTTGCATTAACGATCATGTTCTGATGGTTGTTCTGATGGTAGTCTGAGACACCAGCTGTTTTAATAGCTTCAAAAATACTTTTCTTTCCTTTTTTGATCTGTAGGATGGGAAATTTGTATAAACAACTTGATAACATCTTCCAAAATTACGTAAAATTAAATAAATAAATACAATTATTTTCATATATATATAAACAAGGCTTTAGCCTATACACACACACACACACACACACACACAATTTGCAATCAATATTAACAGAACACCAGAGCTCTCTTTTCTGCTGTGCACTGTGATTAAAAGAGTCTCAAAAGCATTGATTACAAAATGATGAGATAAAACCCCCCCGAATATATTAGATTTGTGGAGAAAAAAGGAAGTATTAGAGGAGAACTGCTTCATATTCACAAAGAGACTAAATCAATCATGCATGGGCTGTCTATAAGTGCTGGAATATCATGGTTTTATTTTAGTGCTACTCTGCTGGATTTTTAATTGCAAATGTTTTGACTTCCAAACGTGTGATACATTTTGGATACAGTGTTACCATATATGGTCTGGCATTATTCATATTTCAAGTGAGTTCCTGTCAGTGGGCTTCGAAAGTCTAAAACCAGCACAATTATTCTACCTTGCACTTTCTTTATATAATAGCCTACATTTTTAGTATAAATTCCAATATGTTATCAGCATAAAAACTTGAGTAAAATGCTTAGCTAAAAATGGTCAGAAATGGTGTGTTCCCTTTTGTTTCCATAGAGCATATGTGCTTCAGTGAACGTAAGAACTTGTGAGTCACATGATCAATGTTGACAACCTATAGAGTTGAAAATAACTAAATGTACTGTACCTTAAAATGTAATCTCCACCAACCAGTAATTCAGTCTTCAATGTTACGTGAAGTTTTAGCAATCATTGTAATATAATGGTTTGATGCTCAAGAAGCATTCAATATTACAGACAGTTGAGCTTTATACTATATTCTTATAATGAGAGTAATAAGAAGAGTGAAAATGTGCTTTCATCACGAAAATTAAATAAAGCAAATGTAATGAAATTGCACTTTTCTGTTAACAACACTCTAGTGATCCTCTCTGATTAATTTCACAGTGGAAGATTTTTGCCATTTAAAAAAATTAAATAAAAAATTAAAGGCAGGTAAAGTTGTGTGTTGTGGTCTGTCCCATGTCTGAAGAATCGGTGAACTACTCACTGTGTGTGACCTGAAACTCCAAGTGAAGCTCCAACCTATTACAAAAGCAATTACAACATTAATTAAAGTGAAATTAAAAATACTCTGGACACTTAGAAATATTCTCCACGAAAACTTAAAAAGCGATCTCCGCTCTTGGGAAAGTTGCTCACAGTTAATCTTTACGGGCAATTCATTACCCTCAAGCTTTTGAAGATAATTTCAGATGTAATGAAAGTCTGTCAGCAGAGGCAGAACATCAAATGTTTGCTCTGTGTGTCTCTGACATTATTTCTGTGAAGAGCAGAGTTGAGGAGGGGAAATGAGTTTCCCTCGAGGCTAAAGACTGTTATAGTTTCCAGTGTTCTGGGTCTTTGTTGTCTGTTTACACAGTAATTGAAATGTTCCTAAACCTTTGCCCTGCCTTACTCTTCCCTTTTCCCCTATTTCCCATTCCTTCCATCTGTTCATTTCACTCTCTGTTCCTCACTTTACCCTCTACTCCTTATTCCTTCTCGTCTCTTTGTTGCTCCGCTTCTTTCGTTGTTTTCCTCCTGCCGCCTGCAGAGCAGAGGGATTCAGTCACTGTAGTTATTTGTGTGGTAATCATCTCCTGCACCTCAGTAGCTCAGATGAACCAGTCGCAGAGGTACGTCCTCCATTATGGAGGAAATACTTTTCTTCTCTTTCAACCAAAGATGTATGGGTCCTTCTATCTCCAGAAAACAGATTTGAGGTGTTGGGTCACTGCAGGGCTATACGGTTGTGTGCATGACATTAAATTGAGTTCCTGAAGAATCATGGCAAGAACTTGATGCAGCAATATTGTAGGTACACTCTTAAGTCTCTGTCGAGTCAAGCAACCTTTATTTATACTACATCGCTTTTGACAATACAGACTGTCTCAAGGCAACTAAACTAGGAAAATATGTGTCAATACTAAAAGGACAATAGTAAACACTTTTTAGTTAAAGGCAGTTCATTATTGAATTCAGTGAATTCATTCACTGTTCAGCTCAGTATCTCAGTATGAAATTATCCCCAACTAAGCAAGCCAGAGTCGACAGCAGCAAGGAACCAAAACTCCACCAGAAAAAAAAAAAAAAAAACAGGCTCAGTCGGGGACCAGTTCTCATTACTGTATGTGATCAGTGATTTAAATTATTACTTTATATTAAAGTGAATAACCACTTTACTTCTGTGATTCTATTTAGAACCCTTAAATTAAACCACTAGAATTCTTCAGACTACCTTTATGTAATTTTTGGACCCCACTGATTTTCAAAGTGAAACATTCTTCTTCTGAATCTCGCAGAAGAAAGAACATTATTTAGAACAGCATGAGGCTGAGTGAATGGTGATAGAATGTTCATTTATAAATAATAGGTCTGTACTACACTTAAATAGTTCGTTCTAAATAAATTAAATACATTTTTATTACAGCACAAAGTAGAAATATATTTTGCACTAAAAAGCATTGTTTCACACACTCTTTGGTATGGTTCTATAACATGTCAAATGTGTTTTATAGTGGAAACTGATTCTTTAGATTAATAAAGTATACTTCACATTAGCTACTATAAGAGTTTTATATTATTATTATTATTGTAAAGAAAACATGTTGACACAACAGTAACATCGAAGCTTACAGCTGTTGGTGTCATGATGTCACATGTCAGAATCAAGTTATTAAAGGGTTAGTTAACCCCGAAATTAAAATTCTGTCATTAATTACTCACCCTCATGTCGTTCCGAACCCATAAGACCTGTAAGGTCCAGAGACTTAGTAAATACACCATTAAACAGGAAGTGACATCAGTAGTTCAACTTAAACAGTGTGTGTTCATGCATGTGTTTTTGCCGCTGAAAGTAAACTAGGCTGATTACTGTCAACCCAGTCTCATACAAAAACGTACCCTGAATACGTTGGTCCAAAGTGTAAAACGTAGCAGTGTTACAATAATGGCCCTTAAATTGTATGACTGTTACGTTTTTTGTCACGGTTTAGCTGTGATCC
>JAUCNO010000663.1:14281848-14295415 GCA_032353835.1 Enteromius viviparus
CGATGCATCGCGATACAACTGTCAATTTGTATCCGATGCACACATTTTAAACCGATGCATCGCATCGTTAAGTTATTAAGCCAATGCACCGAGCGAATCGGGGAATCTTCCCATCCCTAATATATATATATATATATATATATATATATATGTGTGTGTGTGTGTGTGTGTGTTTTGCTAGAAAATGCAGTACTTTGATAAAAATGCATTTTTCTCAGTCAGTTAAAAAAAAAAAAATTTACCTTCATGTTGTTCCAAACCAGTAAAAGCTGCGTTTCTATTCGTATCTGTTAGCTGAAAACCGGGAGGCTTGTGACTGTCACTGACCGCAAGTAAATGAACACTGTCAAGGCCCAGAAGAGTATGAAAGACATTGTCAAAATAGTCCATTTGCCATAAGTGCTTCAATCTGTATTTTATGAGGTGATAAGAATATTTTTTGTATGCATAGAAAATAAAAATAACTTTTTTTTAACAATTCAAACACAAACTGTGTTGGCGCTCCTTTGTGTCAGCCGGAACAAATTTTTAATTTGGAGTGTAGTAACCCTTTAAGACACCAATATTATGCACATCAGACTGGAAAGAGATACCTAAATAATAGATCAATATAAAAATATATAATAGATAAGTAGAACAAACCAGACAAGCTTCTGGCTGATTGAAAAGACTGCTTTCATTACTGGGAGTCTAAATTCCTCCGAATTACTGCCACAGAAAAGTAACAAACATCCAATCATGGTCTATTGTCATAACTTACAATGATAAATGATTAGCGATGAAACCCTTTTGGTTATTACCTTTTGTTTAATGCCCGTTTCCTGTTGATTAATCATTACTTATTACAAGACCAGAGAGAGAGAGATAGAGGGAAAAAAGTCTGCAAGCTTTTAAAAAAACAGTTTTGCCAGAAGCACTGAATAACTTCTGTGTATGTGTCATTTTAGACTATGAAATGGGGCCCTGGAATAAAAAAAAAGAAACTTTAAGATGAATCAAGACAGAGGCTTCATTTAAAAGAAAGAGATAAGCAAGTGTTGTGCTGTCAAATGAATTAGAAAATTTCACAGCAAGAACAAAGGTAAAAGCAGTGAGCTTCCCCCGGGGGTCGGCACACATCACTTCGCTCTCTGGTGTTCCAGCGCAGGTGCTCCATAGGCAGACTGCCAGAGGTACTTCAGTCAACTGAGATGAGGAAGTTACACTCAAAATGCTCTTTTGAATGATTAGGACAGATCTGAAAAGGATAGAAGATAGAAAAAGATAGCACTCTTAAGTGTGGTCGCATTACTATTGTATTCCAAATCAGATTTAAGTCTGTTCAACTTTAAACACTCAGAAAACTTATGCATTTACCAAATAAATAAATAAATAGCTGCTTAGTTTGGAAATGACCTCAGAGTATGCAGTGCTTTGTGTGTTGGTACGCTATTAATAATTCACACTTTACAGTGGCATTTCCTAAATACGATCACAAGTTTATAGTAAACAATCTAACAAATAATCGTGCTTATGAGCATTTTGCCATTAGTAGCAAACTATATCATACATTAGGGTACTCTAACTTTGAGGCAGCCAGCAGATTTACCCGTCTGTTTAGACTAGAGGTTACAAACTTCTAGCTTAAATGTTATCTCATTATAGTTCTCTAGGGGTCTGGTAAATATCAGGCTAAAACATGTATATTTAAGCAATGTTGCAGAAGCAAAAGTGCTGTACTCCTGGATATATCAGTATGCAAGGCCTTTGGTAATCGCAGGCGTTCTGATTGAATACAGACACAGTATTAACAACTTAAGCTGACCAAAAGAAAAGTTTGATGAAGTGTATAAAATACACACATTTTGAAATGCTTTCTGTTAACATAGGTTTCTAAATCCTTCCAAAATAATTTTAAAGAATACAAAATTGTTTATTTTCTATAGAATTCTCAGGCAGGCCTATATTTTACTGCTTAAGTCTTTCTAAAGCAGGCTTAACTGGATAATTCTAATGTTTTATTCTATGAAAACAACAAGACTATTGATAGATTGACTTGACAGATTTATAATTTTTACTGATCGTCTACTCCAGCCACTTTATTTTGCCTGTTCATCTGAAACAAAACTCTTATTTTCAAACATCATCTATTTGAAGGGACTAATGTATTTTTAGTCATGACTTTTTATATAAACTCCTGACAGTTACATCAAAACAAATCAACATTCCTGGTCTCAAAGCAGTTACTGCCTGCATGAAAAAAATGGCATTCTCAAATACAATTTCAGGAGTCATTAGTTCACTAAGCATGCTAAGGTACATAGATGAGAAAGAGATTAATAGCTTAAATCTCAAAAGTCTGCTCTTGCAAATAACTGTATATAGTTAAAATTCATGATTGTATCTGTTTGACTGCTCCAGTGGAGAACACCACTTGTTTAGCAACTCCTAGATAATTTGGGACCCTTGGCTGAGAATACATTTCCAAAAACAAGCCTTCGTTCATATGTTGATAAACTTCAGCTTTGTGAAGTTTTCACAGTGATTCTCGAATGGAAATGGAAATGACCTTGAATGCTGCCCAACAGGGACTTTAAACAATATTGCTGGTTTGTTATGGACTTTCATTCTATCCATGCCAGTGTGTTTTGTGGGATGAATAAACCGCTACTCTTAAATAATTACTCTTTTACTGTTTGTAATTGTTGATTTTGTGTTTCTTGTGTGGTATATTTCACATCTCATCTTTTTACTTTACTGATGTTTTTGTGTTTTTGTTGCTTTTGTGTTAAATGTCGGGGGTCTGAGTGTCTCTAATTACATAAAGACCTTTTTTTCTTTATAAGATGTTTACTCCTTCATAGGCAAACAATAACGATGCAGGCAGCAACAAATCAATGTGTTGCTAATGGAAAAATCACTGAACATGTTTCTAGCTGGAGACATTTAGCATTTAGTAAACAAATCAAAGCTGGCTACAAAAAGTTTATTTGTGTATACACAGAAATACACACAGTGCAGACCTTGTGCTCGTTATGAGCATCATGCAAGCCATTCTCTAAAGATCATTGTGTAATTTGTATTCTGATCATGCCTTTCATAATTGCACACACACAAATCTATAAAGTGTCCTAAAAACTCATGCAGAAGTTGATTGCATTAACTTGAGTAAACAACAATGTAATGCTCTTTCATGTAGAAAGAATTAAGGTTGGTTATCATTAAAGAAATACTCTGAGTTTACAGTGAGGCACTTTTGAGGATTTAAATTACAGTATATGAGCTCCTAGTGGTCCTGTGAAAGCTTTTTGACTGAGACATTGTTCACTCACGGAAAGACTATTTTTAGTTATTGAATGTTTTCAGTTTTATGAGACAGCGAGGTTCATTTACTTTGTCCAGCTTGCCTCGTCAATGGTACCTACGCACTGCTGATTGTGTGTTATTTACAGTGTATTCACATTGTGTTTGTCAGAAAATTTGTTTTAGATTTAGAAAGGATTCACAAGTTTAATCTGCAACCTAGGCTCATTGAAAATGCCTCTTCATACATTTCTGCAAAACTGAATAAAAATAAAAAGTGTTTTGTTGAAATGAACACTATAGGCAGTACAACGGTCACAACTTTTATTCTTTTTTACACAAAAGTATGATTTACAGGTACATTTTTGATTAATAAAGGCTAATTGTCACATAATTAGTACAAGAGTTCACGCTTCCTCATAATCAAGAAGGATAAAGTAGACGCTTGAACCCTAGCCAGGGCTAGAGCTCGGTCCTTTCTTGCCCCCCAAAAAAGCTAAATAAGGACAGCAGCCGGATACGAGCCCCCCAAAAGCACTTGGTAAGAGGATGCTGGACGGGTCAGCGGGTTGTAGCAAAGCACTGAACATTATCAAGTAGGAAACAGAGTGATGGAAATTTAAGATGACGGGATTAAACTTTTGTTTATCACATGCATTGACGGTCTCTATGGTCAAGACGACGATGGTTACTGGAAATCAGGTGACCCCAACTAAGCAAGCCAGAGGCGACAGCGGCAAGGAACCAAAACCCCTTCTATGATAGAATGGGGGAAAAAAACCTTGGGAAAACCAGTCTTAGTCGGGTCCATTTCTCCTCTCGCCGGATGCCTGGCACCTAATTTCCAGTTAAATTTAAACACGTGTAAAAGTGTAAGGACTTATAGTGTGTGTGTGGAACGGGGTGGACTGGGGAGCTGGACAGAGACATTGATTAGTGGGTTGAAAAAGCAAGCAAGCAAGACAATAAACATGGGTATTGAAGATATAGAGGGTGGCTGTTTCTTGGGAGGCGTTAGACAAAAGGAGGGTTTTTAAATAGCAGGAGAATTATGAACTCTGCGGAGGTATGGGGGAGGAGGGGCATGGGGAGGAGGGGTGGTGTAGCTATGGATGGGGAACCTCTGCGAAGGTGGGGAGGGACAAAGGATAGCTTTGTAAAAAATACCTGCAGCGGAGCCGTGAAGGGGGAAGCTTTAGGATCGAGAACCTTTGCGAAGGTTGGAAGAAGAAAGGTCTCTGCGGAGACAGTATGGTAGAGAAACTTCAGCGGAAGTAGGGAGGGGCGAAGTATAGCTTTGTTAAAAGTACCTGCAGCGGAGGCGTGAAGGGGGAAGCTTTAGGATCGAGAACCTTTGCGAAGGTTGTAGGGTTGGGCGATGTTGACCAATTTCGCATCGTACGAGGTCTAATGTGAAACATCGCGATGGACGATGATATCGTCGTCGCCATAGGTGGTGGGGTTAGTTGTAACTAAAACACCAAGCCCCGCCCCACGACTGACAAAACAGTGTTCGCACGAGCAGGTGAAAGAGAATTGAGCGCAGGAGTGATCGTGCGCGAGTGCTTGAATTGCGCGCGGATGACACATCAAGTGCGCACGAGGGTTTGATATGAACTCGTATCCCTGTTTCTTCCCATGTATATCTGTTTTCTTCTCGCGGAAATGATTTACCACCCTCGCCAGCATCAGTGGTGCGCTCGCTTATTAATGTCATAGTTTTGCCGCCATAGATTAAGTGTGTTTTTCACAAATTGGTTGCTGCTTCTGTGGCGGGGCGGAGCATCGCGATGCCGGCTCAGCATCGTGATGTCTATCGCTAATCGGCGATGGACGATGGCATCGTCTATCGACCCAATCCTAGAAGGTTAGAAGAAGAAAAGTCTCTGCGGAGACAGTATGGTAGAGAAACTTCTGTGGAAGTAGAGGTGGGACGCCTCGCGGAGACAGGACAGGGCCAGGAATTAGATAAACAGCTCTAGTCAGTAAATAAAACAGGAACTGTTAAATAACAAAGACTAAATTAATCAATGAACCTAAAAATGGGTGAGAGAGTGCGTGAAATACATTACGAGACGCAACGCTGCCGGGGGTTCGTTGATTCTGGGGCTGGAGAAACAAAGCGAAAGACTGGCGAGTGGTAAGTAATGAGGATTTTTTTCCCCCGCTTAGATTGCTTTGGTGGATAGCGGGTGAATGAGATCTAAGAGCGCGCGGGCAAGGCCTCAAATAGGATCAGATGGGCTAAGGTTGAGCTCGACCGGTAGCAGGAAGTTGAAAGGCAGGCAGAGGAATCTAGTCTTTGTGGAGGTGGCGAGGAGAGGATGTGTCTTTGATCGTGCGATCCCGAAGAATGCTTAAAAGGCGGGGTGATGCAGTGCAAGCTGTGATTAATCAACCGCGCTCCTACTCGAAATTAGTTTATTTTCAAAAACTTCACTTGTAGAATGTTATGTTACAACATTAAAACATTTTTAACATCCTGCACAATTTAAAACCGATGCTAGTGTTTGCTGCTATCACATATACAGTAGAGTGTCATGTATGAGTTTTCTAATTCATTCAGTTTACTTGGTAGCTCACATGGTACGGCGTTGCAATTAGGCGGTGAAAGCTTCGTTCTGAAAATCACTGCAATACGTACCTGTAACAACCTATTAGAAATGTGCCATGGTTACGTATTAAACGTGTTTTAGCACCACTCTCTGGACATTTCACTTTGAAATTGCAGTGAAACATGCAATAAGGTACATAATGTGAGGGTGCAAACCTGTTTAAATAATTATTTTTCCAGCCCACCTTTGTAAATTAATTAAACGTAATATAACAATACAGGTTATGAGCCTGAATTATATTTTACACTAAAAATAATATGTGCTGTTAATGTCAGTATGAATCAGTATAATGCCACAAACTGTGCTGCATGAACTTAACTTTACCGAACCTGTAATATTTCTTTAACAGTCATCCTACACAGTCAGTCACAGCTTTACAGAAATGAGGAAAAACAGCACTTTATGCAGTATGCTGAATATATTGTTCACTAGTACCGATAAAACTCTTGACACTGATGAACAAAAAAGCAACAAACATGAGTACCTAAAATTTCACATCTGTAACTCTTCAAGAAAAACGAAGTGGAGTGGAATACCACTATATATTATGCTGCGTAAATGTATTTTGGAAACTCACTGCGGCAGCGAAAGGACTTAAACACGGTATAGGTCATATTGCATTTCATCCATCATCTTTCAGTGTTATTGACGATTTGGCGGAGTCTTATCACAGTGCCCAGACTATTGTTTGGTGCAGAGACAATCACTGTAATCTGCCCTGATAATCTCAATGCCTGGATAAACCCTTTTTTCCTCTGTCTAAGCCTGAGAAACCCAAGATACTGTGTTCTGCATGTGGAAATCCTCGTGGGCATTTGATATATCCTCCTGTGCATACTTAGCATCAGAGACTGTACAAAAATAAACCTGAGCTGGATCAGATCCCTATAAACGCGACTCGTTTTTGATGCTGTGCTGCGCGTTTACTGACTGCTGTTAGTGTTTTTCTAACTGCTATTGTCTTTACTTCCTTATCTATTTGTTTGACTGTCCGAGTGCTTTTCATAGTACTTGGGATCTTAGATGTTCTTTTAGTGTCCCACAAAAGCGCCGACATACTTTGAAATAGTTAATCCGGTAAGATCCGGGGATCTGAGATATTCCGCTTCAGACGACCAATTTACTTTGACAAATTCTTTATAGAATAGCATCAGTGCTTTAGGCCCAGGAAACTTGATATTACTGGAACATTTCATGTGATCAATGCAAAATACTCCTGCTTTGTTGCTTCCTTGCTGTGGTGGTAATTTTCTCTTAAAACTTCAGTTTCTTACAATTGGGCAATTTTGTGAATGCTACGAGCCTATTTGAATGCTTGCTACTGTGTTCGCAGCGGTGCATTAAAGGCCTCCCTGCTCCTTCATTACCCCTTTGATCCACCTTACGGATCACTCACTTAAGTTCTGGGTTAATTTTCAGACGACACTGTAAAATATCACCAAGTTTTTGGAGGTCAGCACTTCAGTAAAGGGAAAGTTGCCTTTTAATGGTGTTGTGAAATGTCCCTACCTGTAGTATATTCTTGCTGTGATAAATCAGGGACTGCAAAAGTGATTGAAAATCACCACTAAAGAGCAATTTCTGCTAATGCCCTGCATTTCTTGACGCAAAGCACAGTGGGAAACTATTCATTATCTAGCACTTATAGAAAAACATCACCTGATAGACACAAATGTCAACTTTTCTCTATACTCAGATGGTGTGAATAGATTTTTTGTTACACTCTATGATGACCTATGCATTGAAAGATCTTAGTCCTATCATTGAAAAATGCTTTGGATGTTGCATTGGTGAGCATATATTTTACAATATACTGCAACTTAGCCATAAATATTAATGATTATTAAAATACAGATATAACTGGTCATACTTTATATGACAATGTATTTACAATCAATAAAATAATTGCATTCATTTGATGATAGATTATATATGTTATATTCACACTTGTACTGATGGTGTAAAGTGATCTAGGTTTTATGAACGTTGTTGTCAAACAATCCTGCTTCAACAAACTCTGGTCCTCAGATGATATTAGACGAGTAGACAGTTTGACAGATGGCATTGTAATCTTTGCAAGAATGCAACTTGAAATTAAATTGAGTGTTTGGATGTTACTCCCAGTATGAAGCCCCAGAGAAGTTTCTCTGCGAGCACTTTGAAATTAATTTTAGCCTCTTAAAAAAAATCCCAATGTGGCAGTTTTTGATAATGCCAGAGTCCAAATCCGTTTCTCCTCTAGATTTGGAAACACTTGCCATGTTACAGTACAATTTAATAGAAAGGATTTTCTTTTTGAAACCACGTTTCAAAGCTTGAGTTGTACTAAGAGAAATGGCCGGGCTGACAGACACGGCAGGATCTCTCTGAGGACAGCTCTTAGGCTGATCCAGCTGAAAAACATGACACATGCTCCCCTTAGAGGCACACTGCTATAGTCTGTCACCTTCACACACTGTACAAGGAAAGGTTGGGGAGAAATTACCATGGTGCCAATTAAGGGTAAGTAAAGTAAGTATAACATTCAATAACTTATGATCTGGTAAATACATCTTCAAAGTATTCTGATCATCAATATTTCTGTTATGAGAACTCTTGGAGTGATTTGTTAATGTATTTGATCTTGGCGGAATAGATCTTCTGTGGCAGAGCAAGTACCAAGACTTGCGACTGCCAATACATCCACAGATCTGCTGTGAGCACGTAAGAACAACATGGTCTCATTCCCAACTCTTCACCAATTGCCGCTTGATCGGAACCCTTTGGCATCACTTTTTGATGCCCTTTAGTGAAATTCTCCCATGTGCAAACCCTTTGCGTCAATGCGCCAAAGCAAGATATTGTGATTTTTTTTTTCATCTGAGGCAAAATTATTGATTTGTGAGAGGAATTGATGCAATCACAGTCTTCGTCTGCCAAAGTGTTTTGTGATATGTACTTTTTGGTATGTATTGTGTGTTTTGCTTCAAAGTGTTCCCAGATATGTTTATGCCATGTGACCAGGTAGAATATAAGCATTCATGAATGCACTCCATAGTATAGGGCTGCTAACTAAATCCAAATCTAATCAATATCATTATGCGAAAGAATATTCTGCAGAGAAGCCACATCATCTCACAATTTATTTGTTTGTAGTAAAAACATGTTATTAAATGTGGAATTTTCATGTGCTTTCAGATGGAGCAGCCTTTACTGTACTTCACTGAGAAACTGCGCAAAAAGTTGTCATTATCGTGAATAATTAAACTGGGCCCTCCCATACTTCCTGTGACGCTACATTCAACTTCGCGAGCAAAGTCAGTCTGGCAAAGCTGCCGTTTTATAATTGTACGATTATATCGCCATTGCTTGTCAGAGAACTACTCTGGTGATGGAGATGTACTGATAATCACAGAACCGGCTTTACTGCCAAAATGACAAACGTTCAATTAATCGTGCAGGCCTACCACAGCAGATCTACACAGGTGGAGCTGGGGATGGTGGAGGGTTTACTACTGCTACAGCAAGCACTGCCAAGTATTCGAAGGTTGAGCAGTGATGCCATTGGCTACCAATATAAGAGAGAACCAATCAACTGTGATAATGATGTCATTATGTCATATCGAGTTAGATCTATCGGACTGTGCCATCTAGAGTTTCATACCAGAACTACAGTTTGCATACAGTATATCTGTACAGTAATCCCAACAATTTAAATAAAATCAACCATATACAATACAAATAAAAGATCAGTAACTCAATCAAATAACAATACAACAGAAAGGCAACAATTGCATTTGCAATTTGCCTTTGTTTAGATCATTGCAAATGACTGAAAAAGATTAGCAAAGAGACATGGTTCACACAGCGCACAGCTGCAATAAAGGTCATCATGTCTGGACAGAAATCACAGGGGTGAAGCTGAATTTGGCACTGTAGTCTTGGCACAAAATGAAATGAAATCTAATAATATCTAAAGGTGACTAACTGCAAAAACATTGCATCTAACAGACATGTTTTTCTGCCTCAAAGCCTTTGACTAATAAAGTCTCATCAGACATATGAGTTTTACTGCCATCTGCTTCACCGTGTCAGTGTGGCAGTAAAAACAGACCCCCTTCCGTCTCATAAATATGCTGCTGAGTTATCATCACACAGGGACTTAGTGTGAAACAAATGAGATTTGACTTGGACTGGAGCCTGCATTTTTTTCTTTTCTTTCTATCTTAAAAAACGTGGCTGATGCACCTTCTGACATCATATCAGTGCCGGCGGAGGGGGATCTCATTAAAGATCAGCCCCCTGAAATCTTTTTTTTTTTTTTTTTTACACAAAATCAGGGCTGCCATGAGCTAAGAGCCTGTTTTGAAAAGAAGAGATTGTGAAGCACATTGTGTGGGAAGCAAAGATGTTGTTACTGATGCAAATGCTAGTAATTTTTTTTAGATGGTATGCCTATTAGGGCAAATTACGTTTAAATTACACACACATTTTAAAGTTGCATTACAGGCATCATAAAAATACAATTATGCTATTAAGCCAAAAAGTAAAATATTCTTTGCACATAGTGACTGCTGTAATGTTGCACTGACTAATTAGCATCCAAAACCTGCCTGCCTACTCTGCGACAGAAATGAATCTACGTTTGCAGGTGCGCCAGAGCTTTTAGCTTCGCTGCACACATAAACCAAAAATGCCAACTGCAATGCCAATCCTTGGCCTACTTTTCTAAAGTTCCAGTGTCTTCTGAGTATTAACGGCCTTATGATTGATGCACCTATCAGTCACACCAACATTCAAGTAGGCCATTGCACACGTTTGCCCTTCATCTGTCACAGAGCTGGTGTCATTAGGAGCAGGGAAGGGATTGGGTTCCTGTCATACTGAGGGGGATACTTCCCGAGAGAGCGAATTCCCCCAAGAAAATGTACTTACAGCAGCTGAATGAATCGTGGCGAAAATGCAACAAAAAGGAAAATAGTTGTTGTACGCTTTAGGACTGTTTACTGTGGCAAAATACTGTACACTGTTCACAAATGATCCATCACAACCTTTTTGTTAAACTTGCACTGAAAACATCAGAGGAACGTTTTTCAAAGGACTATAGGGTTATCATTGATAACTAAAATTAAAACTAAAAGTTACAAAATAAATGTTACCAGTTATGATTTGGTCCGTCAGCTCTCATCCTCAGCCACCAGCAGTCACCCCATCACCTCTGGACTGCATTTCCCATCATGCACCCGCACTCACATCTGTCTCAGATTGGCAATCACACAGCTACTCACAATTATCCACACCCACACCCTCATTACACACATATAAGCCAGATCTCCACAAGGACTTTTGAATGACTTTTTTGTAAAAAGATTTATATTTAAAATAAAGGTTTTGCAGGTGAACTGTCTGACTGAATGCTGAAAAAAAATCAACATTGATAATAAAAAGAAATGTTTTTTAAGCACCAAATCAGCATATTAGAATAATTTCCAAATGATAGTGTTACACTGAAGACTGGAGTAATGATGGAGTCATTTTATTTTTAAAATGTTAAATTAGAAGCAGTTATTTTAAATTGCAATGATTTTTCTTAATGTTACTGTTTTAATATATCTATGATCAAATAAATGCAGCCTCTTTGATTATGAGAGACGTCTTTGAAAAAAAAAAAACAATTAAGTTGATTGCCATTACTATTTGTCAACTATTCAAACAGACCATCTCATTTTAACACGTCACCTTAACTTTTTAAGTAACAGCTTTGTTAACTACCTGCTAATTAGCTGCATCAAACTCTCAGCAGGAAGACATTAATGGGATTGGAAGTGATTTTAAAAAAAAAACAAACAAAAAAAACATTTACACAACAATTTTAGGTTATACTCCTGGATTGACGCAGTGGTTAAACATCTCACACTGTGATCCACGAGCTATCCACAAGTGTCCTGTAGCAAGACGTTTAACTACAGATATGTCATCAACATCTGAACATGAGGAAAGTAAATAAATCCAAGACTGTAATTACACGACTTATTCAAATCCCTCTAAATCTTGATTCAATTCTATTACCAGAGTTTATTTTTATTAAAAAAATATAATTATCCCCTCTGTGACCTTTAAAAGGTTACACAATTTTGTGGTAATCTATCAGACTATGTTTTCTCTCCTCAAAGCCCATGAGGTTAGTATGCCTCGTGATGGTTTCTCCTCGATAAAAACTTAGATGACTGTGGCTGGACAGACAGCGTTTATGAGGCTGTAAAAGCTGCCATCTGTCATAGAGGTGTGAGATGATCCTCTTTGGTGTGTTCTTCACATACCTTCCAGAATCTCTGAAATTAAAATGAGCTTCAGCTTCACTGGGTCTTATTAGTTGTGTCTCCAAGATATCTATCTTTATTCCTACTTGAAAAAAAAGGGGAGATCTCTCGAATGGAAATAGACATACTCTAGCAAGGTCTTGGTATTGCTTTAATGAGCATTCCTTTCCTCCAAATATAATATATTTTTTTTCAGTTGTTAATAAACTCATGCTTGCTCTGAAATGGCTTGAAGGGGTGATATTTTTCACTTTGAGGAACCATTGTTTTAACCAGTTCTGCTTAGATTCAATGTTTCCTGCAAGTAAAATGATAAAGTTAAAAACAAGGTATATATTTACATAATTGTTCAAAAGAATAAATGCAAGGAATAAATATTTCCATTACATATATAATGGGTATGGAACATATTCAGACCCCCTTAAATTGTTCACTCTTTGTTTTATTGCAGACGTTTGCAGATTTATTAAAAAAGAAAAACTGAAGCACTTTAACTTTATCACATGGTCCTAAGTATTCAGACCCTTTGCTCAGTATTTAGTAGGAGCACCGTTTTGATCGAATACAGCCATGAATCTTTTTGGGAAATATGCTACAAGTTTTTCACACCTGGAGTTTGGGGATCCTCTGCCATTCCTCCTTGCAGATCTTCTCCAGTTCTGTCAGGTTTAATGCTAAACGTAGGTGGACAGCCATTTTTAGGTCTTTCCAGAGATACTAAATTGGGTTTAAGTCAGGGCTCTGGCTGGTCCATTCAAGAACAGTCACAGAGTTGTTGTGAAGACACTCCTTCATTATTTTAGCTGTATGCTTAGAGTCATTGTCTTGTTGGAAGAGAAAGCACTCTGTGGAGAGGGTTTTGGTCCAGGATATCCTTGTACTTGGCCGCTTCATATTTCCCTAAATTGCAACCAGACCCTGCAGCTGAAAAACACCCCCACAGCATGATGCTGCCACCAACATGATTCACTGTGGGGACTGTATTGGACAGGTGATGAGCAGTGCCTGATTTTCTCCACACATACCGCTTAGAATTAAGGACAAAAAGTTCTATCTTGGTCCCATCAGGCCTGAGAATCTTATTTCTTCTTTACCTCTCTCATCAAGGCTCTTCTCCCCCGATAGCTCAGTTTGATCAGACAGCCAGCTCTAGGAAGGGTTCTGGTCATTCCAAACGTCTCCCATTTAAGGATTATGGAGGCCACTGTGCTCTTAAGTACCTTAAGCGCAGCAGAAATGTTTTTGTAACCTTGGCCAGATCTGTGCCTTGCCTCAATTCTGTTTCTGCAACTTTAGGCAGTTCCTTTGACCTCATGATTCTCATTTGCTCTGACATGCATTGTGAGCTGTAAGGTCTTATATAGACAGGTG
>JAUCNO010000663.1:14315496-14329624 GCA_032353835.1 Enteromius viviparus
TGGTACCACATTTGGGGCTATTGGTGCACACAAAGGGTTAAAAATTGAAGGCACAAGTTGAATAAATACATCTGTACTATCCAAGCAAAATTGATGTTGTGCGGCCCAGTAGTTTAGTGAATCGCTAGCTGATTCTGTTGATTATCTGTAAAACTGTGTTTCTGTCCAAATTCCCTTTAAAACATAAATAATTCACTTCAAGCAAAACTGACCTGTTTCCCATATAGTGTTCAGATAACAGGTTAAAACATCTGGACAGGCAGTCATGTGTGTTTAAGCAGCCTTGTGAAATAAAACCAGCACCCTGCGTCTAAAATACGTAATATATTAGTCTTCTAGCTAGAATTTTTGCTCACTTTACATGATATCGTATACCAATGAATTATGCATTATAAGAGAAGCCATTTTCCAACACTGGCAATTTTCGAGCAGGAAAATGTGTGTGCCATCATACATTCTCCATTTCCTTAAAGCCTTGAATGAATATTTCATGAAAACCAGTAAACATGACAAACATATGTACATCAAAAGTCACAAAACCCTTCACCAAAACCTAATAAACGTTTTGTTTGTCTTGTGGATTATGCTGGAAGCCTTAATACGATAACAATAAAAAGAGTCATTTGCATTTATCAGTGATGTATCACCAAACAATACAATTACAGAAGCAATAAACGCACTGAGAGTCCCAGACGTGTTAATGTGAACAAATATTTTTAGGTGTAACGAGAGCATTTAAGCCTAATAATCACATCTTTCATAACTTCATCTTCATAAAAACAATTCTAAAACACATCCTGAAGTTCAAGCTCTAAATACTTCCCAAATACAATATTTTGTGTGTGTGTGTCTGACAGCTTATGTACTCGGAAATGAAAACACTGCACCAATTTAAGGAAGTGAGATGTTTGAAAAAAGGACTGAAATAACAGGAAGCAAAGGAAATAGCAGCAATCAAACCCGTGACCTTCAGACAGGCGTTAATATCCCCTTAAATTCAAAGAATAACAAGTTGTCATCACCACATACATACAATCTTCTTTATTCTGTCTCTAATTAGTATTTCCTCCAGTTTTAAGGTTGCTAATGATTGTCTTGCAGATAAATGTAGCTCTCCTCTGGCTGGATATGAAAGCTATTGTTGAATGTTGCCATGCGATGCAATCGAAGTGGGTTAATTAGGGTAAAACTGAGAAAGCGAGCACTGCGGGGATAGTGCTCACGTTGATCTATTTCCGAGGTCGTGGTTTTTGAAGTTGCGTGGGTTTTCGGGGGCTGGCCTGAAGAACGACTTCAAAGTTTTGAGACACAAATGAGATCCTGATGAGGCATGGAGACGCAGGCGCATCTCGTTAGCAAGCACACACCCCACGCTAAGGGTCTGCTATAACAATGAAGGAAATACCTGACCACTTGCCTGCTGGGAGGTTAACGTCCGTGTCTGGAATTCTTTTAGCTGCTAGTTTCCGTCTTGGCCTGCAGTATATTGTGGATCCAGAAATTGGGGGCTTTCTTTTATAGTTAGAAATCGGTGGTTTGCTAAAATAGAAAGAGCTCTGGAAGTTTGTGCATGAATTAGTGAGGAATCAATTCAGATGAGAAATAAACCCAACCGAAATAATCTGTTTTCTTTCAGTTGGAGCCACTACTGAGACATGTAAGGCAAACAAACCAAAACCTACAAACCTGAAGGGCAGGTAAGTAATTACAAGTTGGTTTCCACATATTTATTCAAAGTCGGAAAGACCTAAACTCAAGTTCAAAAGACACTTTGAGGACAACCAGATGGAAAGATTGAGTTGAACAGTGTCAAGGTCACAAGGCCCTTGATGACGTGAGGCTGAAGCAGTCGCCTGGGTTTTTTCATAGAAATGATTGCCAGTGGGACTGTATGCTGAGGTCCCCAAAGGTGGAACACTCTATCAGTGCATATTTCTACAGATGGGAGTGCATATCTATGAAGCACACGGACGGCATTTTGATTCGGTTCACAGAGCATTTATGCCTTTTTATTTTAGGGCTCCATATAGGGTACAACCTGACTGTCTTTTTTAAAAAATAACAATGATTCAACGAACAAATGTACCTTGCAAAAAAAATACTTTCAAGGTTCATCAAGGTTCATCAAAATATTTTTTTCTAGTTGGAATGAAAATGCACAGGTTAAATCCTACTGAAGCTGTCCTTGAATTTCAATGCACAAAACAAAAATACAAAAATAGGAAGAATAAGCCAGGGGTTTGTTCCAGTAACATTATTAGCCAGCAGATTTCCCAAAGCCATAGTTCTAAAAAAAATTCACAAATATCATTATTTGATTTGAACTTGTTAGGATGATGTGAACATAAATGAATCATGGTCTTGGGCACCATAAGCAAGGTAACAGGCAGTGTTACCTTGCTTATTCAATGTCTTTCATTATATATATATTTGTGTGTGTGTAGATACAGTATACATATAAAGGGATAATTCACCCAAAAAGTTTAAATTGAGTAACTAATTACTCACTCTCATATCTTTCCAAACCTGCACCACCTTCATTCATCTTCAGAAAACAAACTAAGATATATTTGATGAAATCTGAGAGCTTTCTGAACACAACGCAACTGACACTTTCAAGTCCCAGAAAGGTTGTAAGGACATCATTCAAATAGCCCATCACAGAATTTTTATTTCTGATTGAACTATCCTTTTAAATCTATATATTGCGTCAACAAAAAGCAATGAATTTTGAATTTTGAAGAGCATGTACTGTATATGTACAGGAACCCTGGGGCATGACTAGATGGTAACCTAAAATGAATCAAACATCAAATTAAGCACAATGACAAAGATCAATAATAGTGAAGTAGTCCTTAGAGGTTGTGTTCGTTAAAGCAGCATTTCTGATTAATTATGTTGTAGAGAAAGCTGCTTGGTGAATGAAGTGCATATAGTCTAGTGGAGTACACCAATTACATGCGGCATGTAAACATGATTAAACAAATAAACAGCTTTCTGTGGTTTCATGTAAATGAACTATAATAATGTGATATTAATTGTGATCTTGAATTGAGTAATCAACAGAAGTTATTACCCCGCGAACTGTGTATGACATCATTAACAAATGACAGAGGTGCTAACATTACTATGCTCTCAGGAAACAGTCCCAACTAACTAGTTTTTGTTTTTCTCCAATGATGCATAATCCTTTATAAAGGTTAATACAAAATTGTAAAGGAAATGCACACTAGTAGGATCTTTTCAGTTGTTTTGTTTAGTTTTTTCTCTCAGTATGTTTACCTAAAATGTATTTGTCTTAATAGCAACAGTGGCCCTGGCCTGTACTTGTACAAGAACCTAAATGTGTGTATGTGAGCAGTTACTATGTTTTCTCTCTCTTTCTGCTTATGCTGGACACATCCATTATGAAAACACTTGGGCTCCACTGGTCTTTGTATAAGTTGTTAGTTTTTGTGTTGTTTGGTTTGTTTAAATGTTTTAGAAAGAGACTGACAAATTCACAAATAAATATAATTTAATCCAAAAAATATACACATGAGTTTCAGAAAAAAAAATAATAAATAAAATGTCAGTATCCAGAAATATGTTTTTATGCCACAGACACAACATTGCCTTGGCATTCATTTGTGGATTATTAAAGATGACATAAATACTGTAATAAAAGCATTGGTCATAGCTTGTTCATGTTAGTTAATATATTAAGTAATGTTAACAAATGACACCTTATTGTAAAGTGTTACCAATAAAGTAATGTGAAGGTGTTTGTTTAATATCAAGATATTTTTCCATGTATTTGCTAAGGACTTTTATTTTGGTGTTGATTGTTCTCAGAGGGAGGGGAATATGAAAAAGAGAAAAAGCAGATGTAGAAGAGTATAGTGTTGCTCTCCTGCAGTTCTAGTATACTGCTTAATAAAAGTTTATAACTGTTAAAAGTCCATAGTCTACAGTATATTCAAATCACCTCGCAGGCAGCTAAACCCCTATTCCTTGCAGTAACATTAGAACAGCCTTCTGTCTGTGAAATCTTGACTTGTTTGCTTTCATTATTGAACTTTAATATCAGAGTTCTCATTCTCACTCGATGCCGATTGAATATGCTGAATCAGACAAATAGCCACTAAAGTGTGGAGCACAGCACAAAAACTACCCAATAACCTTGTGGGCAGCGAGCTTATAAGAGAAGGTCCACAGAGCCAGAACCTCCTGCTGGAGCAGACATTTGTCCCAAAGCCTGAACCTGCTGTCCTGTCTGATTAGATGGACATCCTCTCTCCTCTGCTGGTCCCATCCAGCCTCCTGGCTCCTTCATCTCTGCTTACCTTCCTGGATTTTCCTCTGGTTCTGTCCAGTTCCCTGTCTCCTTCATCTCTGCCAGTTCCATCTAGCCTCAAGGGTCCTTTATCCTCTCCAGTTCCATCCAGCTCCTTGGCTCTCCTTGCCTCTTCTCCTGCTCGCTCCATCCAGTTTCCTCAGCTTGGATCCCCCTGGTTGTCACTATGCCTCTGCCACAATCTTCTGGGCCTCTAGCTACACCTCAGCCCTCCACCTCTTTGGATCCATTGGGATCTCCTCCTTTCATCTGGCTCTTTTGTCTTCTTCCCACCGTCTGCCAAGACCCCAGCTCCACCTCAGTCCTGTGAGTTTGCGACTCTGCCTCTGACCTCCAGACCACTCACTGATTCAAATGATTTGTTCATTCCGTAACACAGCTTTGTTTAAAACCACCTTCACTAAACATAGTTTATGATCAGCACTCTCTGTCGTTACTTAAAAAAAAAAAAAACTTATATTTAACAAACAAAACTGCTCCAAGCATTTTTTTTAATTAACTTAATAAAAAAAACGAAATGAAATATAAATATTTTGCCATTACACACAAAACTGTATAAGCTGTTTTGGTAGAAGGAAAACAAAGACGGACTCGGGCCACTGGCCAGTGCGTGCCGGGACTCACAGCGAGCTGGACGGAGCTAATAGCCTCAGACCTGGAACACAGAAGGAAAATCATGCCATGTTTCCACTGTTGGGCCAGCAGCCTCGCGACACTCCTGTAAAACCTGCCCTAAATACGTTTTCACTTGACCACGTCACACATACAGGGTAACCCCAGCGAGAGCGAGATGAATTAAATAAATCGCTCTACACATACTGTATTTATTAGAAGCTGTCCTTTAGTATTCTTTTACAAACCTGTACACCACACATGGTTAATAACTGACCATGAACAGAAAATACAGCTGACTTGCAGCATTTTTTATACGTTAATATCTTGTGTCTAGCTGTTTTTTGAACAATAAAAATTTCAGCTAAAAGTGTTTTGTATTGCAAGCATTACTGAACATGTACCGAGTAAAATATTACTGAAAGTTGATTAGTAATGCCTTACACTACTGCGTTACAGCAAAAAGTAATATATTACTGTAATGCATTTCTTTTGTAACGCATTACTCCCAACACTGCTGACCTGAATAAGATATTTAACATAAAAGACGTTTACATATAGCTCACAAGAAATAATACATTAATAGCTGATTTTGAATTAATAGAAATGACCTCATTCAAAAGTTCACTTATGCTTGATTGTTAATACTGTTGTTACCTGGATGATCCATGAATGTTCTTTTTTGTTTTGTTCTTATACTTTTTTTACATTCGAAAATAATAAAGATAGGTAAATCTTTCTTATTTTGCTTTTAAAAAAAAATATACGAATATGTATGAATTGGCTCATGGCAAAAAAGTTGTTTATTTACAAGTTTGTGCATTAAAATGCCTATGGCCAAATCACGGCCCTGCTTTAATAATGGGTGGATAAATTAGCCCCCATATGTAGGCTATAAAACACTGAATAAACCATAACCACAGGAAATATGCGTCCTGTAGGGATATGACAGCTTATATGACTTCTCTCTGCTATCACGCTGAACTACATCTGCATTCTGTCATTTGTCTCTGTCTTTTGTAATCTGCAGCAAAACGCATAACCTTGTCAAGAAAATATTACATCGTGACACTTTGTTTTTTAATAAGCTTGTATGTTAATTGCACTATTATCACAGATTAGAATATAAATATTTGATGTGTTCATTAACGCATTATATGTGCCCCTATGCGAGCTGCTGCATTGAAGTCCCATTAATAATTGAAATAAACCGTCAGTAGTTTGCACGTATGACCTAGACACCCATCTGAATATATTATTCATACATCAAACATATTTGTGTCTGATTATGCAGGGGGGGGGGACTCAAAGGGTGCAGTTGACTCAAATCCACTGTTTGAAGTCCTAGTATAGGAATCAAATATAAAAGATTTTCTGCAGCTGTGTCTTATACTTGTCTTTTTAATAGAATAGAGTGCTTTTGAATACTTCATGATTGGTATCTGAGGCTGCTATCTAGCTCAGCACAACTTTAACATCTTTCAGACATCTATTTCATGAATTATTCTTCAAACATAAGTTGCACTGATGAAAAAAAAAATACTGACTGTCATTAATGTCCCAACAAAAACAACTTCAAGCCCCTTATGTTAAATGATTAGTTAACGTAATAAATCAGATATCAATTTGTTTGTTCCCTGGTGGCAATTTTAATTGAGCCAGCAGTCACACAAGTATGTGTGTGTGTGTGTGTGTGTGTATCTATGTGATGTATCCAATTTGTTAATTAATTATTTAATTAAGGATTAGAGAGGAAGCTCTAGTGGAGATTTTTTATATCTTACGGGATACCGCAGAGAGTATGATTATGGCACAGATAGCTGTTATTGACTCTAGAACCTCATAACACAGACAGCAATACATCAAGTGAATAATGTATTCTCCTCCGTTCCATTAAAGTGTTGAATTTTCTTCTAAGCGATTATATATCTAAGTTGGGGGCAAAGCTTAGACAGCTATGAAATATAGATCTCATGGATTGATTTTAAAAGATCACAAATGCTCACTTCTGCAAAATTAAAGCAAGATGGGCAAATTAATATTTGAAACCTGCCTGGAAAAATGAAACAAAACTATTTCAGTTGTCACTGACCTATGAAAAATTTTAGTTATAATGAATAAACATATTACTGATCAAATAATAACCACAAATATAGCCTATGTCAATATAAGTGATTATTATTGATGATTATTATTTTTAATTAAACTGTAAAATTCCCAAAATAGTACATGTATATAAAACGTTTGTGTATATATATATATTTATATATATATAGGCTATATATAAAACATAATTGTAATTAAAAAGGTTTTACAAAGGTTGTACCTTCTGTATGAGTCATGGACATTCATGCTTAGTCAAATTGTTTTTGACTTTTTTTTTTTTTCAAATTTGTCATCAATTTTTAAAAATGTAATATAAGGATGAGACCGGTTTTATATCATGATTTCAAGGTAACACACAATTACATGTTGTCATGTTGCATTATGATGGGCCATGAAGTGTACAGTAAATAAGCTTATTTTAAATAAGTGCATTCCTCTTTTAAACATGTTACTACATTTTCTACATTTCTGTATATGGAAAACTTGTAGTGATTTTTTTTATATATAGTGCAAGCGTGCCAAGAAAATATCGCCCACACCTTTACACCCTACTCCACCACCAGCAGCCTGAGCTTTTGATACAAGACAGATCTGTGCTCTGCTGCTGAAGTTCCTCTGTTTCAAGCTTTGACATGCTGTGTGTTCGGGGATGCTCTCCTACACACCTCAGTTGCAGCGAGCGGTTTTGACTTATTGTTGCACTTCTGTCAGCTCGAACCAGTCTGGCCTTTTCCTCTGACCTCTGGCATCAACAAGGCATGTTTACCCACATAACCATGGCTCGCTGGATTTTCTTTTTTGAACCAGTATTCAATATTTGTACAACAAAAATTTGTCAACAATTGTAATATATTAAGACAATATATAGCTTTATCTATTTATACAATAAATAATTTTATATATATATTCATAATTAAGTTTATAGAACATTTTGTTTTTTGGGTTTTTTGTTTAGTTTTTTGCAAAAGGGTTAAGGTCAGTAGGGTTTAAAATGTTATTGGTGGTTAAATTTTATTTATTTTAAGGTTTTAAGAAAGATATTCAGACTTGAAACGACATGAAGGTGAGCAAAAGATTATAATTTTTTATTCATTTCTTTATTTCTTCTTGAACTATAACATACAGTAAGTAGCAAAATGCCCATTTTTAAAATTTACCTTTAGAGTAGCTTGAGTTATAATCTTTATTTTTAACTTTATTCAAATTTTGTTAATTTGACAGAATTTGTGACCCTGAAGCATAAAACCATGGTCTATATATTTTCTATAGACAATGGTTATATATAATCTAATTAGATTATACATTTTTTATGAGAAAAATCATTAGGATATTACGTAAAGATCGTGTTCTTCATTTTCTCACGCAGTTTTCTCAGTATTTTTTTATTTTTTCCATTATCAGATTCCAAATTTCAAATGGTTGTATCTCAGCCAAATATTGTCCTATCTTAACGTACATTAATGGAAAGCTTAATTATCCAGCTTTCAGATGATGTATAAATCTCAATTTTGAAAAATAGACACTTATGACTGGTCCAGGGTCACATTTGTCATGTTTGTCTGCATCTTTTTTGTGTGGTTTTAATATAGCTACCTGTCCCCCGTGCATTCCTCTTTTTCTAGGTGCCATATAGTCAACATAAAAAGGCATGCGATGTAGGTGCATACATATCTCAAAGCCATATCCCCTTAGGGGTTACAGTCTCTTTTTGATAGGTCTAGCTATCAGAATTTACACATCAGAGTGAGAAATGTTTTTCCACATCTCTGTTGACCTTCCTGATTTACATTATGGTCCGATGAGACCGAGCATCCGGAGGTGGCGGCAGTATGGAAAACACAGCACTAATGATCTATTTGTTTTCGTCTGGAGATGTGGACACACTCCTCGCACTGTGAAGAGCTTCCTTTGATGAACCGATTGCCCGTGAGATGCCCATAATGAGCTCCGCGGTCACTTCATGAAGCAAGTGATTTAATGCTCTATTAATGAACATTTTCTCAGGAATGAGAACAAAGTAAATTATAATGCATAGGCAGCACTATGTCTCTTTTGTGTGTATGACGAAAGGTGTAATGGAGGAGGTTGCTGCCTCATGATTTTTTTTCCCCATTTTGCAATGCATGTGGAAATGAGGACATGGGGGAAGGGAAGTACAACAAAGTTGCAAAAACTTTGATTCACTGTGTTTTTTACTTTATCCTGCTAGTAGAATAAAAGATAAATAATTCAGAACACAATAGATCTGATTTTTGTCATCAGCGGACCAGCGGTTTAATAATTGAATAATGTGTTAATAATAATATTGGCTGCAGTTGCTCCCTACAGTATAGTGTAAAGCATCTGAGAAAACAGGGTTCTGTTTTTCGAATACAGGTCAGTGCTATAAATACTTCATTTTTAATTAGAATTTTAATTAGCTCAGAGCAGTTTGGGGAGTAACAAAAGAAAAATAGCCAAATTTGTAACTTACTGTATACAACTATGGTATAGTGACAGCAGCTTAACCCTCTGGGGTCTGAGGTGATTTTGGGGTCCTTGGGATGTTTTGACATGCTCTGATATTTGTGGTTATTTCAGCTACTTAGAACATACTATTGACCAACATGTAATTGTTTTTGTATACAGCAGATACTGTGCTACAATAATATTTGACCTATATGGATGTACATGTTTGCATTTCTTTTTAGAAAAAAAATATATTATGCCTGGCTAGTAAGTTATGGGAAAATAAATCTAGCTAAAATAAGGCCATACAACACATACTGAATAGTCCTAAAGAAGAATTTAGAGTGACCAGTATATTAGGCTAAAATATTTATTTCAGAATGATGTGAAAATCATTTCAATTACTTATTCACAGAAAACAATATCGTGTTTTAAATTTTAAAAGACATGTTTTGTGTCCGAAAGCCTGTATGCGAGGGAGTGAGAACGGCCATTAATATTCAGTGATTCTCACCTGAAGAGACAAAGACCCCTCCCCTAATGGCCCATTAGTGACACTGACAGGTAAGGCAGGTAAGAAAGAATGTGAGGAAATTGAAAAAAACTGTTTTTTAAAATATTTGTTTTTTATTTACAACACAGTGTCAAAGACACATTACTGAGCACACTGATCTAACTACAGAGATGTGAACAGACTTTGAGTCAATCCTGAAAACAAAGGAACCCTGTTTATACCTTTTATTTGAGTGTTTACTCAACAATGATGTTTTCCTAGACAGCAAATAGGCATGGCCACTTAAAGTGATTTATTAATATTAAGGTATAGGTACTTCTGTTCGTAAGAGTGTTTTCACCTCTAGGAACCATGTACTCAACCATGTAGTGTATGAATTATATAAGGTTCTCTTGTCATTTATACAGTAAATGGAGTCTGACAGCCCCTTCACTAATTCAGCAGTTAAAAGGTTTATGTTGTTCCATACTCTTAAAAGCATCTTTCGTCTTCTGAATACAATTTAAGATATTTTGGATGAAAACCAGGAGGCTTGTGAGTGTCCCATTAACTGCCAAGTAATGAACGATGTCAAGGTTCAGAAAAGTATGAAAGACGTCGTCTGAGTGCTCCATCTGCCATAAGTGGTTCAACCGTAATATTATGAATCTATGAGAATACTTTTTGTACGGCTAGAAAACAATAATAACAACTTTATTTAAAGATTTGGCACCGTAATGTCACTGTAGAGACATTTTGTGGCTCATCTGGTGGAAGCACATTACGTATGCAGTTCTGTGTTAGACGCAAAGGACAAATTTGGACGAAAGAAAGCAAAGGTTTGTACAAAATAAAGTGTAAATACACATACAAGATGTATCTTTATTATCTTTATTATATTTGTGTTTAGCACAGAACTTCTATGTGAATCCAGTAGATGCTCTCCAAAATGGCGCTGCAGTGACGTTACGGTGCCGAAACGCTGAATACTTTTGTTTTCTTTCCGTACAAAAAGTATTCTCATAATTTCATCACATAACATCACATAAGCATAAGGCTATGTTGCTGTGTTTTTATGAAGCTGATGTTTTATATTATGGTCATAAAAATTTAGTAAACTACAGTATATTTTCAAAAAGGTCCTGATCACGTTTACAAACGCACCACTGCAGCTCAGAGGAACTTTTCAAATTAAAAAAAAAGTTTATCTTTTCTGAAAAAAAAAAACACCCAACTTCAAGTGCCTTTTTGACAGCTAACCAATGACAAGTGAGTACCGAGACCCAAGATAACAAGACAAATGGAGAAAGTTCCAGTAGATTGAGTTATTGTACTAGTTTTGGAGCACAAGGTGTTGTATGATATAAGTCAAAAACTTATTAACATTATAATATACATCATATTACTTAGCCACAAACTGTGCATCATCCACCAATAAACATCATATTGTTTCCTTCCTTGTATAATGTCACTAACCCACAAACGTTGTTGTGAACCGACATTCTGCTCCCTGTAAACTTCAAAAGCCAATGCAAGAGCCAACTTCCTCTTTCTCAACATTTCTGCAGCACGCAGCATTGGCTACTGTTGCTATAGCATGTTTTGCTCATCATAATCATAAACACAGACTTAGTTGTCAGAAGCAAAAAGCCAAAGCTAGACTATAAGCAAACAACATCACGGTCACATGACCTCAGCATCACCCACACCAATAAACTCTTTCTCAGTCTTATTTTATTTCTACAAGTTGCGAAGTTTGAATTAGAATAGTTTGCAAGAGCATAATTATTAATAAGCATGTTGAATAGAAGTGTTATTGTTTGGTGTGATGATTAACTTCCCTTTTAGTCATTTTAGAAAACAAAGATTTATCTTGAGTGTGTGTCAACCACAGACCTTATTTCTGGCATTCTACCAACAACCCAATTCAAAAAACATATTGACTGCAAGATGATGGAGCCAGAGGTGCTAAAATGCTACCTTGATAAAACAGCTCAAAGACATGATTGCTTTAGCAATTCAGTTGATGTTTGCTTGTTTTATCACTATCAGTGATGTTTATGATAGGTTTTAGTGTTTTTGTTGTACATAATTTTCAGCACAATAGAGCACTAGAATTCATTTTCAAAACTGACGTGATACGACCAGTATAATAAACCGATGCCAGGTTGACACTTACATGTTGCTGATATTCACATTTAGCAATTGAAAAAAAAAAAAAAAACTTTTTTGTATATTTAGCATTATATAGAATTGTTTATATAATTATTTTAGACACATCACCACTTTTTTAAAAATAATTTTTATCAATTAGGGATTTAGACACTTTAACTACAGTACCTCTAAACCTACAGTAAACCTACCCATTTTATAGGGAATATAAAGTTATATCAAAACCAACTGACCAAAATATGCAGGAAAATAACAATTTTAGTAACAATATATTCTCTCATAATAAACGGTACAAAAGCTGTCACTGAGGCAGTTTTCAAAAAGTACATGTTTGAACCTAAAAGGACCATTTTGGTAACTTAAAGCTACATTTTAGTATTTAATAGGTACAAAAACAGGTGCAAAAATGTACATTTTGAAAAGGTACCGTCCCAGTGACAGCTTTTGTAGTTTTATTTCTGAGAGCGTAGCACTAAATATATATATTTTTATCTTTCAAACACACCTCACCAGAAACATGGCATGTCACAGTCTGTGATGAATGTACAGTAGGTGAGAGCCAATAATCGCTCAATAATACTAAAATAAATGCCATGATTATTTTTTAGGTGCTGCCAATACATAAGTATTTGTATGTTTAAATGCTGAAAATACATCAGTATTGTACGTTTTAGTACATGTAAATATGTGAGTAAATGTAAGTTTTGTAGAACCACACTTTATATAAAATACATATGAATTATCATGCGATCACAATGAGGCTGAATCATTATGAATGAGGCCTTAATGCAATGAAAGTAAATTTTAATGCACTGGGACTGTATCTGTCTCTTGGAGTAATGCTGAGAGCTACTTTAAAGTGTCTATTGATCAGCAGACTGATATTGTAATGAATCATTACAGTCAGATTATTTTGTTGTGACCTGGTTTCCCTGCATGTTAATTTTGATGCTTGGCATAGGCAGGAGTGGCGAGGGAATTTCAAAGATAACGGTCTTATTATGTTGATATGATGTGTTTAAAGAGCTGTGCTAACAAAGCTATGGCACCTAATGAGCCTTTCAACACACTCAACATCGGAGCGTATTGATCTCTGTTCACTGTGTAAGATTACATAGTAAGTAGGCCACTGCATGTGTTGTGCAGGAAGACAATATTCTACAATTTAATATAAAATTAATATTCCAAGTTCAGTGTTCAAACTCAGTCCCTCAAACATAATTTTGACTCATTTTCTGTGTTAACAAAAGCAGAGATTACGGTGAGGCGCTTGCAGCGGAAGTCTAAAGGGGCAATTTTTGGAGGATGTTAAAGCATGCTAAGCTTATAAAAGCACTTAAATGAATTCAGGTGTTAAAGCTTGTGTATTACTTTGTTACAGAGATGAATTTCTATGAAATGATTTTATTTAATGTATAATTACATATATGTATTTTTCACAGTTATGAAATGGTCCCATTCACTTCAATTTTGGGAGCAATGGAGGACAAATTGAAAGGAAGGATATCAGTAATTTATTCTGAATTATGCAAAAGTATGCAACATTATGCAAAAAGATTCTGTTGATAGAGCATAACTTGTACCCAGAATATTTCTTTAGTATGGTGATTCGATTTTTTTATATTTTTTGAAGAAAATATACTGTACTTGGTGTTTGTCAATGCAAAACGCCAGAATGTTGCTGGGAACCGGGTTGTGCAAAGTTTTTATTTTTTATTCTAAGTGCCATGTGCTTCCCATTCTAAACTCCTCCCCTTTTGTTACCTGATTATCGGTTCATTTTCTCCACCTGCTTCTTTTAAACCTGCTAATCTCACATTATTCTCTCTGTGTGATCTGTCCTGGGGCCTATTTCAGAAAGGAGGTTCAAACAACTCGGAGTTTAAAATTGAACTCTGAGTTGCCCAACTCAGAGTTTGGAAACTCAGAGATTTGGGTTTCAGAACAGGTGATCTGAGTAA
>JAUCNO010000663.1:14381277-14393785 GCA_032353835.1 Enteromius viviparus
GCTAATAAAATCGCAATCGCAATATTAGTTCAAAAAATCGCAATATGATTATTTCGTCCATATTGCACAGCCCTACTTTGAATTAAATGCTAAATAAAAACTAGCTTGTGATGTTTCTGGTCTTCTAACAGGATGTGTATTGACTGATTTGTAAATAGAAAATCTTAAGCGTTATTAGTCAACTAAGTATGCACATCTATGCTAGGTGTAAGGAAAAGATGAGTAGCTTTACTAAAAATATATGGTTGTAAAAACCAACAGGCCTCCTACCTGAAAGTCGTTTTGAGTTTGAGATCCCTAATATAGAGATTTTTGAATGTGTACTCTTGAGGGAGCTCAGTAGATCATTCCATCACTGGGAAATTTTGGGAAAGTGATTTTGCTGTTGATTTGATTTGCAAAAGTGAGAGGCTGCTCAGTATGCATGCATTAGTGTCTTGGTGAAAGGGTATGGCAACCAGTGAGGCGAGACGAAGGCGTTGAAATGATCGATTCAAACGTTCAAATGCACCTATGATTCCCTAAAATGCGTCTAGGTAGGCAGCTCATTAAAGTTTTGACACATAGCCGTATTAGTTGTGCTTGCTAAGGTGAGCATCACTATCACTGTTGCTCCTACCACTCAGAACACCTTAGCAACCGCATAGTAACCGCTCCGCTCGTGTGCACTTTTCTTCAGAAAATGCAGAAGTAGTTTCAGAACAAAATTACAGTAGAGTTTTTAATGAGAATCCAGTAACTTAAACCATCTGGATTAGGTGCTTATCCCTGCACAGTCAATCAGATTTATTTGTATAGTGCTTTATCTAATACACATTGTTCCAAAGCAGCTTTAGAGAAAATAGAAAAATAAAGAAGATAAAAGGAAAAAAAAAATAGTGGCTTACAACCCCCCAGTGAGCAAGGAAAGGACGCAAAAAGGCCTTAAGATGTTTAAGTAGATGAGGAAGAAACCGGCATTTCAGGCAGACTCAACATTTTGAGTGTAGAGGAGAAGACGATGGCTGATGTCTCTTGATCTAAACTGGAGGCCTTTGAAAGCTCAAGAGCTTCATCAAATGAAAAGGTTTTATTCTTGTACATCGGTGTGGGTGGCCAGACGCAAGTATATGAAATAAATTGCCATTGACGTTGATGAGACATAAATAAATTAGGGTCAGAGAAGATGAGCTGCAGCTGTTTAGTTCTAAAAACTACTCTAGAAACGGAGAAAGAGAAATGAAACATGTCAGAAGTACTTCACCCACTCGTTGTAGCACATGACTCCCTGTCAACACAGACTCAAAGGTCAAGTCATCTGTTCCTCTGTGGGTCATCAACATTCACCTTTATAATGTATCTCACTTCCCACGCATTTGTCATTGTCTTTTTGCATTGACTTTTATACAGAGTTAATGATCATTTCTGTCCTAACCTTTATGTAATTGTCATTTACTGTATTTAATAAGCTGTTTAAGCTGCCGTGTTTATAGGTGATTTCAGTCTCAACTTTCTTTAAGATGCAGATAAAGTAAAAAGTCCATCAGAGGAAACTACGGTTGGATAGGACTGTGTCTTGTGTGCTTAGCACAGTGTTCTTCAGTTCTCTAATCCCTGTGTATAATGAAGGTAAACAGATTTGGCTTGCTGTCAAAGACAGGACTGCAGCCTGAGACTAATAAAGCTCTTAAGAACCCTTGGACTACTTAATAATGAAGTTACTAATGAATGAATAGGTGCAGAGGTGGAGTTCAGGGTTAGTGTGGTAGCAGCAGTGAGAATGTACATTTACATTATAATTAAAATTAGAGGTGTGGAATATGATCATGCTGTAGGGTTGTGCCGATAGACCAGGGCTTCTCAATCCTGGTCCTGGAGGTCCGCTGTCCTGCAAATTTTAGCTCCAACCCTAATCAAACGCACCTGAACAAGATAATTAATATGTTCAGGATTACTTATAAGCTACAGGCAGCTGAGATTAATCAAGGTTGGAGCAAAACTTTGCAGGACCTCCAGGACCAGGATTGAGAAGCCATGCTATATGGCAACTAGTGCAAAAATGAGGTAGTATAGTTTCATTTTAAAGCACAGCCACCACAAAATCACCTCTTTATCACCTCTTTTTAATTTTGAGCTGATGTTATGCTCTGGGCAACGTTTGCTGAGAAATCTTTGGCTCTGGCATTCATGTGGACATTGCTTTGGCATGTACTGTACCACATACCTGAAGATTGTTGCAGAACATGTACATCCATACAGATTCATATGAATTGGCAACTCATAAAATACGTACGATTTGGCAAAAATTAATTAGGTCATAGCAATTTGTATAAATTCGTAAAATATGTACACACTGAATGATCTTTATGCCATTTTTTTAAATTAACTGCATGCCATATTTTTACATAAACAAGCTGAAAACACTACAACTAGAAAACCTTTATTGATTTTTTTTATAGTATTAAGCCTCAAATAGCATTTATACATTGGATTGATTTTTCTTTAAATAGTAATAAAAATAAAAAAAAAACGTATGTTATACTAAAACTAAAATGAAATCCTTAAAATAACCTGTAGAAATAAAAAAAGACACATTTAGCACACAGAATAACATAAGTGGACTTAATTGCTACTTTGAACGATAAAATAATTGTGGCATCCGTTTTGCAATTAGAAAATCGATCAATTGTGTAGCCCTACAGGATTTAAAGGATCAATTGCTAATGTCTTTGTGCCAGATATCACAGAACACATTCAGTGTATGGCCTTATACCTGCCTATCAGATTTTGCTTGTATCAGTGGCTGCCAAGTATTATGGTCTATTTTTGTCGGTCACGAGTCGAAGTTTCAAATTTATTATTTTAATGAATTCCTCTTAACACTAAACAATAGTGCTAGTGATACCTGCCTTAGTAAACACATCTGTATGTAATGTTTTAGATATTTTATCACTGCACGTGTACAGAGAGTACTGCTTTGCATCAAGGACAGAGAACATTTCCATGCTTACACCTTAGGCAAGAACATTGTCGTCTCCTGCGGTGTTTTTGACCGTCGTGAAACTGTTTGATACTGTGTAGTGGATAAATCAATGCAAATCGCATCTGAAACGTGACTCTATCTGCTCGTGGTGAACGTGCTTTCACCTAGTACAAGATGTTCCTGGCTCAACATCCTTGTTGATCCTAGAACAACACTCCAATCAACCAATCACAATTTTTCGGGAAATATCTGTTTTAGGCTTATGACCAGGGTTAGGTGCTTCTAGGTGCACTCTTGTTAATCTATTATTTCCTGCTTATTTTAGGTATCAATTTTGGGTAGGGGTAGGCTTAGGAGTAGGGATTGGGATAAGTCTATGTTTTTAGACTGTAATGTTGATGAGGATCATGTCTTATTTGGCAAAACCAGGTGACCATCTGCTCATATAGTTTGTTTTAACTGATACAGTCACTGAAGTTCTGAGAAGACACTGGATTATTTAAGAAATAACAACCGATAAATTATATTGAAGACACAGGAGTCATGGGATAAACGTATCTTGGTGCGCTTTTTAACGAGACACAAAATATGTACCGATAAGTACATATCACTGCAGTTTCCAGGAGAAATGAACACTAGAGGCAGTTTGGATTAAAAAAGCATAATATTCTCACAATTACTTGAAAAATATCATGTTATGACAAAACAATATTAATATGCTGGGAGATTAGAAAACTGATGCTTTTGAATGTTAGCATCACAGATATCCAGCTTATATCTATGTGTTTTCATAGACGGTAGGTTTGTTCAGTATAGCTCACGGAGTACAGAGATGTATTTGAAAGACGAGGAGCTCCAGTTTGAAGCCTACAGTCGACAAAAAAGAAGTTGAAATGGCACAGTTCCATCAACAAATGTGTTTTTAAATCAGTTTTTTATATTTGTAAAACCTTTTGTGTAGTTTAGGGTTGGATTTGGTTTAGTTGGCAATATTTCTAACATGATTTTACTTTTAGCAATTTCAATTCTGAACCGTCGCAAAACCTTTATAAATGTCATAAAAAATGTATCAGGGATCACGTATTGAATCTGTGTTTTAGCGCCGTTGCAGTTTCTCTATGAAACCACAGCAAAACATGCAGTAAGGCATGTAAAAGCGGTGTTGCACAAAAAGTGCACAGAGGTACATATTTTCATGAGACCAGGTTGGCAGTAATGCTAATCTAAATTACTGCATTTGCAGTTTCCTGTCTGACACTTTCATTTTTAGCCATCCTTTTCTCAGCTCTCATTCTTGATTAACTAGTGGTACACAAGAGGAAATGACTGTGCACACATTAGGATGTAAATTGTGAGATGTACGAAAGTTAAAGCATCTGAAAATTTTTTTGAAATTTCCCAAACGATGATGCTTGCTTATTATATTATGCATATAGGTTTACGAGAAAACTTTGTGCTGTCATTTTAAAGCAACAAAGTAATGAGGACTGACTCTAGCGTGACGTGTTTTGTCTCATGTTGAAGACATCTAGTAGGCCTTTACATAAATGTTAAGAAATGTTAAAAACAAAGTTATCCGTTTTTGCAAATAAACTCTTCAGATATTTATTCAAAAAGAAGCATGTAAGTTTCCTTGTGCAAGGTCACACCAAGTGCTTTGTTCCTATCCACGCTGGAAACATCACTATACATATAGTACAAAGTGTGCTGCAGGGTCTAAAACCCACACACTACCGACTGCACCTTGTACAGTAATACAAATACTTTTAGTTTAAGGATGCAAACATGAGCATAAATGTGATGCAAACCAAGTCTTTCTCCAATAATCTTACTAATCATAACCTGTTGCATGTTAAACAGAGGGAGTTAAGCAAGCAAATATTAATTGCTTGCAACAAATTTGAATATGAACATGGAGAAGCTGTGTTATGCTTGCTGTTCAAGATTTACAGTACATCTTAAGTTAACCACGGGATGCTAAAGCCATATGCACAGCCTAAATGCAATTTATGACTGTAAATGCATTCTGTTGACCCTTCAAGTAAATTTTGTATATATTTGAAACATATTTTGCTTATATATACATATTTGTCATAGCAAGTGAACTCTCAACAAACAAAAACAGAAGTGATACCGTTGACTTGAATGGGGCTTTCTGTTGTGTTAAAGTGACATGTCTCAGAAGACAATACATTGTCTTCCTCAGCAAAAATCCCTATGCCTTGGGAACATTTATTTTGCAATTTTACTTGGATTTCTGCAAAATCTGATTTCTTATGAACCACAAGCAAATGTCCCTGTAACTCCAGAGATTCTCTGCCTATTTGTTTTTGTTGTTTCCTGTGCTAACAACAGGCTCTGGCGGTGTTTCAGGGCCAAGGATTTGGATTGCACATAATTTGCTAAAGGGCCCCCTCAAAATCCCTTTTTAGTGGTGGATGGCCCTCAATTGGGCCGCTCTCAGCCCTGGGACCCTATGCACCTCTTTCTCTCCTGTTCCTGATTGTGGGTAACGCATTACAAGTAACACAAGCTACATATTCAGATAATTTTTTTACATTTACAGTTACTTTTCCAAATAATTAATGCCAGTTTCTTAGTTTTGCGATTTATTGACAGTCCGCTCTCTTCTCCCCATTTTGAGAGCATTTGGTAAATGATAGGAAGATGCTTTTACTCATCACACTTAAGTATTCCTCACAAATGACTTAACACAGTTGTCCCCACAAAGATAGGAATACCAGTCAACTTTAAGCTTGTAGGGACATTTCTTAGGTCCCCATGAGAAAAGAAGCTTATATATCACACAGAGTTAAGTTTCACAGTTTCCTGTACGGGGTAGGTTTAGGTGTAGGGTCAGTGTAGGACAATACCACTTACAGTTTGTACAGTATAATTACACCTATGGAATGTCCCTATTAAACATGTAAACCCAACATGTGTGTGTGTGTGTGTGTGTGTGTGTATGAACTTTCAGTGTTCTTCTCTTGCATGTTGTTTACGCACTGCAGAATTGCAGCACAGCTGAAAGGTTTGAACTTCCTTCAGTGTTCTTCATTTCACTTTTGATGTGAAAAGGCTTTTACATTTGCCAACAGCCCAGGCCAGATAAGAAAAAATAACATTACATTTCTTTTTTCATTAAAAGTACAAAATAACACAATTAGTTGCTTTTTAGGAAGTAAGGCAATTCGTACATATTTTACGAGGGGGCTAATTCATACAAATTAGTACGATCTCACTAAATGTTTGCTAAATCGTACGTACTGTACGAATTGCCAATTCGCATGAATTTATACGAATGACCTACACCTAACCCCGCCCCTAAACCTACCCGTCACTAGAGTTTAGACAAAACATACGAGCGAGGTTGTACGAATTTGTTCGAATTAGCATTAAATTTTCCACCTCTTGCATATACGTCTGAATTGGTCGTGAGACTGTCTTGAGAGTGACACAATACTGTAATGACTTTCCCCAACCCTAGTCTCTGACAGTACTGAATAAAAACCTTAAAATACTTTAAATTAATACTAAAATTAAAATTTTGCCTTGTATGAAAGATGCATTTGAAAAATCTTCCCTAATAATTCCCTAATCTTCCCTTTTTTTCTATCGCGTGTTCCTTCGGAGAGCAAATGCCTATTCTGTAGCTTAGCATAGTGATAAATGGTTATTAAAAGCTCTCTTGACTGTCTACAACAAGACATCACTTGACACTTACTACAAAGATACTAACACTTGAAAGGTTTTCTGAAACTATATTAGAACTCTGAATAGTTTGAATTCTGACACACACACACTCACTGCCCTGCACCAGTCTCTTTGTGTAGTATTGGACTGCTATCTACCTCACAAGACTTTTGTCTGTTACAAGGCTGCAGTCTACTCTATCATGCTTACAAGCTCCATTTGCACAATTTGTCTAGATTTGCACTACTCTGTCTGGTTTGCACTCAGTGCATATCAATATATCCATACTTGAATATTGTATTGCATTTTTGTTAATTGTATTTATTTACAATTTTTTCTGGCATTTTTTATAATGCCCATTTTATAATTCAAATAAAGCTGACTTTGACTTAAAGAATAAAAAAAGTGTATTCTAGTTACTTTAAGATGCCTGTTGAACATTAAAAACAATTTGACTGTAAGGACTTGAAACGTAATACAAAAAAAAAAGATCTTGGCACTATTCAACATGTTGACCAATTTCCTAAAATGCACCGAAATATATTAAAGATGGAAAAAGCAATAACACTTGCAAACAAGGCATGCATATCAAGAAAGCACAGCCATTGTTTGTGGGCTAAACATAAACACAGAGCTTGTACACAAGAGATCTGATGCAAAAGTCAGCATTTGCTTATCTGTCCGTGAACTTTCCAGTCTGATTTGCATCTCTGCATCTACACAGCCGTGCTGTAGCTGCTTTCATAGACAGAAACAGCATTGCGCCTGTCGAAGCGAGTTAGCGTCACCCCAAAAACTTCCTCTTTCATTGTGGTTTGTGATACGAAATGTGTGACGCCAAAACAAGACAGTATAAAAAGAGTTGTGAGAACAGCCCGCTCTTATTAACTGAAAAAAACGAAGCACAACAGCAAGCCAACACATATCAGTACCAGATACTTTTTTAAGATGCCAACCATATTATCATCTTCAGCTGAAATAAAGACCATGAACAAGGAGGATAAACCAGACAGTGCCCGGTAAGTGTTGTTTATTGTTGTAATTACATTTGAAATATGATCTATGTATCATGGGACTGGTGCTTTTGTCCTACAAATTTAACTGAAAAACATTTCCCTCCTCAGGAGACTAGACAAGTGGCGTTTTCGTCGCCCGTTGACAGACAAGTAAGCTACTCTCATTTTAATTGTTCTCTCATAATATAACTATTGTGTTTTTGTATTTGAACATCCACTGATTATCTGTTTATTCAAACAGACTGAACCCGAGTGAGACTCTGCTGTGGTCCCAGTCATTGGAAAACCTTCTTAGATCCAAATGTAAGTGGCTTACACTAAAGATGTATTACTTATTGAATCTAACAGAGCTGGGCATTATGCACACGTGTGTATTAAATACATTTTATCACAGAGATGTATTTACTAATACAAAAGTCACATCATTCGTAATCTCTCATAATCTATTCATTTCCATTGCGGCCGTAGTTTATGTTTTGGAGGTCAGGGCAGAAATGTAGAAACAAAGCCTACACTGTTTTCTAGATGGTTAGATAGGTGGGTCAAGCCACTGACCTGAACAAGTGGTATATGTATGCAAAAGAGTAGAGAAAGCAGCTTCTGTTTGGACATGTAAACCGCACATTAAAACGTAAATAATAAGAATAATTCAAAATAATAATATACTTGTTACAACAGATATTGACATTAATTCTGTTTATCAAAGATGGTTTTCACACAATGATAATAATAAGAAATGTTCATTTAACAGCAAATCAGGGTGATCATGTGACACTAAAGACTTAAAAGATGATGAAAATAGCTTTGCGTTATAAGAATAAAATGTGCATATATATATATATATATATATATATATAAGGTTTTTAATTGTAATAATATTTTACAATGATTAATTTTACTGTAATAATATATTTTAATATATTAATAAAATATATTTTAATAATAAATACAGCCTTTGCAGCTTTTTTATCAACAAACCTCAATATTTTGAATGGTCTATTTTCATGTCCAATGGTTGTTTTGCCGCTTTTGGCTTTCAATTTGTGTTTTAACATAGTGAGTGAGCCCAAATATCTCAAAGCATGGAATAAATGTGAAAATCAAATATTATAATTTATTATAAATATTAAGCATATTTACATAATTCGGTTATTTTATTATCAGAAAAGCTAAATTTTTTTTAGCTGTCACTGAATATTTTTATATTATTTGTTCAATCACTGTGAAGAAATTCCAATCTCAATACGATTTAATTGTCCAAACACTTACGGTACTAAGGCCCAGCGGCTGCCACATTGACGTAAAACTGGTGCATTCACATTGAGCAACAGACTAACCCTGCGGTTTGTTCTTATAGATGGGACGGCAACATTCCACACCTTCCTCAAATCAGAGTTCAGTGACGAGAACATTGAGTTTTGGCTGATTTGCGAGGACTTCAAAAAAATCAGGAGTTCCTCCCGACTATCCTCAAGGGCCAGGAAGATATTTGAGCATTACATCAAAGCAGAAGCTCCCAAGGAGGTAAGAACTGTGTGAACTAAACAAGAGCTCCATGTGGTTTTATAAATCAATAATCAACATCAATTTGACTCTCCGTCAATCCGTCCTCAGATAAACATCGACCACGTCACGAGAGAACTTATCAAGCAGAGCGTCCAAGCTCCCACCAGAGTGTGTTTCGATGAAGCTCAGAGGATTGTCTACGGTCTTATGGAGAGGGATTCTTATCCCAGGTTTCTTCGCTCTGACATGTACAGAATGCTTCTGGAATCAGTCTCACAACGGATTTAGGTCTGAGAACATCTTGAAGGAAAGACTTTAGGACTCCAAACACATCTGTGAGACTGCTGGACCAAATGGACAAGATGGCCGTGGAGTAATCAGGCTTTGCTGCGTTTCAGGGCTGGACTTGGGTTAGACTGGACATTCTGATCCACAAAAAAGCTTGAATAAGCTATTGTTTATATGTACTGTATTACACTGCTGTTGTTCTGTGTGGCTGTGAGATATACAAAGACAACTGAGCTTTCTGTACAGCTCACCTGTGATGAACCACAGGATCTGAAATGTGCTGCAACCGCAGGAACACCATATGGACCTTATTTAACTTTATTACTTTGATGAGCATGTCAAATATGGTTAGCATGACATGCTTTGGGAAGAATACTAATGTCATTATTTTAAAAACTAATTATTTAATATTAACTCATTACACAATGGACATGAAATGGTCTGCAAATGTAAAACCCACTGTTATTGTGTCCAGTGGGGACCTTATGGGATATTCTGACAGTAAGTTATAACACGCCTAGCAATTTACATTTTTTTTTAATAAGATTTCTCAGTTGGATATTATTTCAGGAGGTCAGCAAGTTATATTAGTTTGGCTTGTGTTTCCTAAATTCATCATCTCCTGATCTATAAATGGCAAATCAATATGATGAACTTACTGTAAAAACATGTGAGATCCAGATTGTCTGGATGTTCATTTTTAAGAGCCGTTTAATTTAATTAAAAAAACTGTAAATAGAGAGTCATTTGTTGTTGTTGTTTTTAATTGGTGACACTTTATTTAAAGGTCTCTTAACTAGTTGCTTGCATTTTACTAGAATATTTGCAATTTATTAATAGTTATTAAGCACAGAATTATGCCTCACTCTACGTACGTAATCCTACCCTCTAACTACTTTATTAACTATTAATAGTCTGCAAATTAGGAATTTATTGAGGAAAAAGTCGTAGTTAAGTGTTCCCTATACTAAAATTTGCTATCATATTTTATATTTAGAAAGGCCTAAAAGATTAATTTAGAAGTCAAGATGTAAATATCTCTCCATCAGATAACGAAAATACCAAACCAACTGACATTTATTTAAAAGGAAGTAACGCTTCTGCAGCAAAACAATTCAACAAAAAGATGGTTGTTAAGGTGGTCCCGTTTTAGTTTGGGGACAAATTTGCACAACTAAATGTATAGTTAACACAAAAAAAATTAATTTTGTCATCATTTGCTCACCCTCAGCTACCATTGTCACCACTGACTTCCATAGTAATTTATTTTCCTATTATGGAAGTAAATGGTGACACAAAACAGCCAAAATCTCTTCCTTCGTGTTCAGCAGAACAAAGAGATTCATAGAGATCTGGAAGTACTTGAGGGTGAGTAAATGATGACAGAATTTTTGGGGGGACTACTCCTTTAAACAACTATTTATTCTGTCATTAATAACTCACCCTCATATCGTTCCAAACCCGTAAGACCTTCAGAGCACAAATTCAGATATTTTTGGTGATATCAGAGAGCCATCCATTGACAGCAACACAACTGAAATGATCACAAATCCAGAAACGTAGTAACATCAGTAGAACAGTCCATGTGACATCAGTGGATCAAGTTTTGCGACGATTATAAGTCCTTTACACGATCTGACATGTGTTTAAAATTGAACGGGAAATTAGGTGCCGGGCGTCCGGCCAGAGGAGAAGTGGCCCCAACTACACCTGGTTCTCCCAAGGTTTTTTCTCCATTCTCTCATGGATGATTTTGGTTCCTTGCAGCTGTTGCCTCTGTCTTGCTTAGTTGAGGAGACCTTATTTCCAGTTGTTTTGATTACAGAGACTGTCTCTGCATTTGATAAACAAATACAGTAGTTCAATCTCTAGTGCTTTGCTACAATCTGTATTGTTAAAAGTGCTATATAAATAAAAGTGACTTGCTTGATAGGAGAATACTTTTTTGTGCAATTTACTGTGCCATTATTTTCCCGTGACATATGTCTTCCACAATTTTAAATAGTATCACAAGGCATACGCAAGCTTTCACGTATTTGATGCAATCAGTCGGGGAAAAGCATGCGCATGTACGTAATCAGCAGTTGTTCACACCTAGAAGAAAGCGTACAAATGCGATTGTGATACTCTGTTAAACAGAGGAAGACGTAAGCCTGGGGAGAAGAATGGTTGAGTATATGATGTTATTTTTGTTTTCTTTGCGCATTTCAGCTGTTTTGCTGTCTATGGAGGGTCAGATGGCTCTCTGATTTCATAGATAACATCTTAATATGTGTTCTAAAGATGTTCTGAAGGTGAGTAATTAATTTATTTCTGGGTGAACTAAGCCTTTAACTAAGATATTTGCCTCAGTAAACTAGTTTGCTGCTTCTAGATCTAATATATGCCTTATACGTACTAACAAACAGTCAATATGCTAGTAATATGCATGCTAACTAGTTAACAGTGAGAAATGGTCCCTAAACTAAAGGATTACCTATAAAGGGAAACTCCACCCCAAAATGAAAATTTAGTAATTAATCACATGTATGGAAATAAAACGAAATGAACAATTTTATTCAACAACTCGAGATCATAACATCACCCTAGCTCAGTGTTTCTTAAACTTTTTCTGACAGTCCCCACTTTGGAGTTATTGAAGGGATCTAAGCCCCACCTGTTCCAAACTGTCCCCAAAATAAACTAATAATCTTTACTTTGGGGCTCGCATGGCAGTAAATAATAGGATGATCATGTAGTCCAGTGGTTCTCAACCCTGGTCCTCGCGCCCCCTGCTCTGCGTATTTTGCATCTCTCTCTTTGTTAACGCACTTTTGATAATCAGCTAATTAGAAGAGAGCTCTGTGCATGAGCTCATGGTCCCTACACAGTGTCCGTTAAAGTTTACTTCACTTCGGAACATTCATTCATGGATTTGCGCTGTACATAAGTGAATATGATTTAAATTACGTCTCACACACTCACAAACACTGTGCTAGATCAGCGGTTCTCAATCCTCGTCCTCTTCTCGCGTCCCCCCGCTCTGCGCATTTCGTATGTTTCT
>JAUCNO010000663.1:14427672-14441334 GCA_032353835.1 Enteromius viviparus
GCCAGTCTGCTCTTCCCTTTGGTCAGAGGAACCCAGAATAAAGCTGCCATCCACTGAACATCAGTTTATGTGTGTCAGGCAGAGTACTTGCAGCTGCACTTCACCGTTCTCTTGCACACAAGTTCACAGGCTTTCTAAGATCATTAAATGTACATTTATAATTCACATAAAACAAACCAAAATTTGCAGCTTTTTTTGGTGTGCGTACATTTTTTCTAAAATAATGCTTTTATTTATTTAAACAGCTTGTTGCTGTTTACTGTTTTTATGTAATTTTCAGTATTTTGTTGTTTTATTTTCCTCTTTGAACTAATTAGGATATTAAAATGTTTCTAGTCTAACCCTTCAACCTGTTTTCCATTTCCCTTTTCTGTATTTATAGCATGTTATGAATCTTTAAACATCAACCTTCTGATTGGGCAAAATGCAAATAATGCAGTAAATTGTAGTTTCCCAGTAAAGCGTATGACATACAGTCACAGTGGCACTGACCCAGTTCTGTGATAATACCTTTAAACCTGTACTTCAGGAGCGAATACATCACGGCATCCATTTGTTTCTGAGTCTGATGCACAGTTCCTCTTTGTGGAGTCAGTATATCTTAAGTCAGAAATTCTGTGCATAGTATTTCATTCTGCTTAAAGATTTCTTTGGAAAATGGTTAAAAAAATATATATATTGAATTCTTTTGTATAATCAGAAAGTCCCCTCTGCAATGATAAATAATCACAGCATGGTTAAGAAAGTAAGACAGAATTAAATCATTTTATTGCATAAGCTGCTAGCTACTTTGTATAAATATGTAAAGAGCTACAAAATAGCTGCCACGGGTGATCAGCTTATAAAAAAGTCCTGGCCATGAAACAGGTAGTGTAATAATTGGTGGCTGTACAGTTACTGTTAGTAGATGATCTAATTTCAGATCTCAAGTAATTTAGGTAAAAAAAGGTAGCTTTTGCTTCACCCCTAATAAATGAAGTACTGGTCTAAAATGGTTCATCGAGAAGTCCATGCGGTTCCTGGCTGTCAGTCCTTGGTGGCATCAGCATAGAGCAGGAATCCAGAGAACGTGCTGTCGTCCTCGCTGCTAGAATAAACACCGTTCCAGTCCCGCAGAGTTTCCAGCCAGACCTGGTCTCCAGATGATAGACGCAGCACTGCCATGTTGGAGGCCTGGTCAATGTCCTGGCCGTAAAGAGAGTCACGAGTTCGCAGTTTGCGAATGCCGTTCACCACCAGGGCTGCACGCAAGGGGCGATTACGCACTGTTATGTAGTAGGAAAAGACGTAAACTCCCCCGTGAGTGCAGTTGAACTTACTGGCGTGGGGGTCCCAGTGACCCTCCTCATTGTAAATGACTTTGTCAAACTTGATCGGCAGTCCTGGAGGCGGGAACGATCGGCTGGGAAAGAGACCAACGCTGAAGGCTGAACGCTTCTGAACAGCAGGCTCACCCTTAAGGCCCTTGAATCCCCTAACACCTCGTGCTCCCTTCAGGCCTCGTGTGCCTTTCATCCCTGGCATGCCCCTCTGCCCTGGTGGTCCATGAGGTCCTGGAGGACCAGGCTCTCCCTGTTTACCTGGGGGTCCTGGGTCTCCCTTCAGACCCTTAGCCCCAGGAAGCCCATCTGTGCCATTCAGACCTGGCACACCCATGTCTCCTTTCGGCCCTTGAAGCCCTGGCTCTCCAATACTGCCTTTCTGTCCTTTCTCTCCAAATGGACAGTCTCCTTTGTCACCCTTCTCCCCCTTGATTCCATCTGGTCCGGGGGGGCCAGCTGGTCCTTGTATTCCAGGCTCGCCCACCTCTCCCTTTGTTCCATTCCAGCCGGGCTCTCCCCTGTCCCCTGGATCTCCTTTCAGCCCGGTTAAACCTGTATCTCCTTTGTCTCCTTTGAGGCCCATTTCACCTGCACACATTAACATCAAGTGGAATTTTAAATAAAAGACCCATTCGCAGGAAACTGTTACTGTATAATGCTTTAAAAAGATACTGCTGAGCACTTCAGTACATCAGCGGTGTCTCGCCTGGTTGCCAGTTGATGGCAATATTAATCAAATTTGCCTGGCAACATTGTTCAAAAAGTTTCTTTATTTACCATTAGCCTTAGACTTTCATATAATTTATATGTTTTGGGGAAAAAATCAAACTATCTTTATAAAAGGGAGGAACAGTTGCATAACAGGGTTGAATAGAAAGTAAAGAACAAGATTCCCAAAAATATGTAGAGCCTGTAAAAAAAATCTTCATAATTAAACATGGTAAAATAAATGCCATAAGCTATCTACCTCTAACCCTACATTATTTCAACCCCATCACAGACTATAATCCACATACTTAAATAACTGAGTGTAATCTGATATCACTCAGTTTTAGAAATTACATATAATTAAAAGAAGGTCATCAGCCTTATAAAATATTAGCCATAACGGAGTTGAACTGTTGAGCTAGATGAGGTCAGTGTAAATACGTAACAGTGTAGATAAATAACAACATACTTAAAGATTGTCTAAGAAAGTTGAATCATGTGGTTAGAAAGACAGAAACATCAGACTCTTCATTTGAAAAGGGAGGAAATGTCACATCATAACAGGGTTTAACAGTAAGTGAGATACAGATAACAGTTTTTATATGTATATCACATATTTAACTTGGTAGAATAACAAGCAGACTGTCCTCCAACCAAAAACGACCCTATAGGTAATTTCTGCAAGTACGTCATTACAACCTATATTTACGTTTTAAAGGTAAGCGCCCTCTACCTGGCACAAAAATAATGACAATGTCGTATTTTGTGACGTATACATGACGTATGACTGTCGTTACCAACCAAAGGTGTGTTTTGTTTAAATGCAGTATGTTTTCACACTGATCTCACAGTGATTAAAACATATTTTAGCAGGTTTAATTTTTATGAATGACCACACTTAACCCACCCCTAAACCTCCCTGTTACAAAACGAATGCAAAATTATGTTTTATAGGGTTTCTCCAGCACATGCGTTCTCTGGGTTCGAACCCATGATCACATCTCGTCTTACAGCACGTCGCTCTACAACCTGTAGTATATGCTCTGATGACTCGTATTTCACCACTATTTACAAACGACCCATACGGGCATATTGGTTTATGGACATGTCGGAGACAAAGTAAGGGACAAAGCAAATTCTGGAACCTCAAAATGTGTACAAATTTAAGGCGAAAAATCGTTGAAACATGACACATTAAATTTAGTAGTTATTTATTACTTCTATCCCTAAAACTGTATTATTTCAACCCTGCCACAGTTCATTATTATAGTTGAATAGCGGAGTACATTCTAATAGTACTGCGCTTAGTTTAGGTGTACATGTAAGAAATTAATTGTAATTAAAATGATCACACTTATTAAAACTTCACCATAACAGAGCTGAAAAATTAAGCTTGATAAGGTCAATATAAATTAATTACGTCATTATAAAGACTGTAAACATATCTATCTATAACAGAAAAAAGTTTCTCAAAAATGCGTAAAGAATATTTACTAAATTAATTACCAAATGCTAAATATCTACTATATTTCAACTCCGTCACCGTTCTTTTGCAATTCTTATAATCTATAACTAAGTAAATTCTGATTCTGCTTTGTTTCAGAAATTATACTTTATAATTTGAATTAGCAAGCTTAACAGAAAGTGAATCTAATACTGGGTTAGGGCATTTATCACAAATCAATGTACCTTTCTCTCCTTGTTTCCCAGTGACACCAGGAATCCCGGGTAGCCCACTCACTCCAGGATCACCTTTCTCTCCTGAAGGAGGAAAGGACGTCTGTTAACACAACTTACAAGCATTATCTGTGAAGTAGCCACAACAATGGGACATTGTGTTTAATGGGATAATGTTTAAGACGGAACATGCTGTTGTTTGGCTCACAGTGCTCAAAGAAAGATCTCTCCGGATACATTTGCATTTTGTTCTCATACCTTCACTTAGTTTTGTCAGATATGCATATGACTTGGCATCAAGTTAAAAATGATTTGCACGCCTACTTTTTGATCATACTGTTTATCAAAATAGATTTCCATCCTTATGCACAGAGGTTTACAAGAACACTGATGGATTTATTTAGTCCAGTGGCGATATGAAAATGAAAAATCAGAGATCTAAGCTTTTCTGTAATCCCAGGGAACGAGCATTACCAGTTTTAAGACAAATTGTAGGTTTTGCCAACTTGTGTGAGCTTGCAGCACTAAAGGAAAGGGAAAAGTTTAGTCTGTTTGATTTAGGTGTGGTGTTTTTCTTTGGTAGGGACACAGAAGTTGAAGACTTGAAAATACACACAGAAACTAATTCTCCTTAAATAAAGTTAAGGTCTTCTCCAATGTTTGTCCTTCTTGCAAAACAAGGATATTTGTATACAAAATCAACAGATGAGTTTCAATGCCCCTAATCCTTTGTTTTAACCTTGAATAGACTAACTGTCGTATGTGGAAGTTGTGAAAGAAATAAAATATGGTCCTAGTGTAAACAGTGATTGGCCTAAATTCCTTTCCACTTCTTTATATGGAAGCTTTAGAACTTACAGTTGTAACATAATATCATTAACCACTAAAACCTTTCTCTTTATGCAGGTCTTTAAGCAGGACCAACTGCTTGCAAAACAATCTTTTAACCAATTTTAACTTTTTAAGGCAACCAACTTAAGAAAAATTGTGGGTTTTTTCAACTTTTCAAAATGTAGCAAAAAAATAAGCCAAGAAAACGCAAAAATCTGCCGAAACTGGTAGCCTTAAAATTTAAAGTTAGCTCAATTTTTTTATTTTTTTTACAGTGTAGAAGGATTTGTGAAGGGCAGTGAAGCGACGCAACTGACGCTATATGTCACATGTCAGAGACAGCATGGTGTATGTAGTTTGGCTAGGTCATTCACACTATACAAAAACATTATTTTTACCGGTCACAAAGTTCAGACAATATGTGATTTCGGACAAAGTCACCAATTAATTCAGACATAAACAAGTATATAAATAGTCACTGAATGGTTCTTACAAAAAGTAAGGTATGATACAAATTCTTAATCCTCAAAAACTGTGTAAAGCATTAACAAAAAGAAGACTACCTCAAATGCTCTACATTGTTTAAACTCTGTCATAGTTTATTTTTAAATTCTGATAGTACCACTCAGTTTCAGAATTTATACATTATAATAAAAAAAACAAGATAATCACTGTTATTAGGGCTTCAAATGTTTGAGCCTGCTAAAGTCAATCTAAACAATGAAATACTTTAAAGGAAACCTTTATCTCTGAAAATGTAGTCAAAAAGACTTCAATGTCACTGCCTTGAATACTGAATAACCGGCTAAAGGATTGCTTCACTGCCATTCACAAGTTTGCTTCTTATTAAATTAATTTAGTCAGTATGGCATTTTAGACATAGTAAATAATTAGTTCAGAAACAAACACTTAATATATTTTGTATGAGGCATTGAATGGTTCACTCAACCAGTTTGTTAAAAAATACAGGGTTCCTCTGTGTAGCTTGGAGATACTGTTGATTCAGTTTTGTCTTCATTTTTAAAAGAAATGTAAAGGGCAATATCGTGTCAAAAATATAAGTTACTTAGTGTCAACATCCTGCTTATTGAACTGTTTTAAACATCACTTGCTAATACTTATGATGAACATAAACACGTGATATTACCATACAGACCTTTTCCTCCATGTTGCCCCGGAGCGCCAGCGAGTCCATCCCGACCTGGAGGTCCAGAAGGTCCCATCTCTCCCTTTTCTCCTGGAATACCTTGCAAGATGACAAATACAGAACAAAGTTTAATTAGCCATTTGACTAAGATAGATACCAACTAAATGACTACAGCTGGTCTTCTTACCCGGCAACCCCTTTTCTCCCACCGGTCCTGGAGGACCTCTCTCTGGTGGACAGCACTCACAGAAGTTGAAAAAGCACTCGTTGTAGTCCAGCGTGTAGTTCCCCGGGCCAACCCTGGGAGGAACCATGGCCTCCGTGTGGTAGTCAGCAGAATACGCATCACTGGAGTAGGTGGTGCTGTCTGTGGGTGAAGTAGAGTGGGAGTCCATCGTGGAGTCCGTGGCTTCCTCTGTGAAGCCACTGGCTGTGGGGCTCACAGTTGTGGTAATGGGATGGAACTCGAAGCGGCCGGGTGGCTGTGGAGGACCCCCTTCGTCTCGAGGCGGAGGCTTCTTAGTGGGTTTCAGTCGTGGCCACTGTGTGGTCTTGGGTAGTGATGCTTGATTCCCTGCCGTTACCACCAGCAAGGCCATCAGCAGGATGACCGGGTGGACAATATTGGGCATTGTGCAAGTACCAGCGCACAAACACCGAACAAATGCACTGGGGAGGATTCCAAATGGAAGCTGATAAACTAGATCCTGAAGATGAAACCCGGTTAGTGCTTACCTAGTCGTTGACTTGTGTGCCGCCTCTCCGTTCTCTTCTCTAAGAGAAAACTGCATCCAGATCACTACCTTTTAACTACCTGTGCCTGCCCGTCGCCCCTCGGTGCAGCCAATGAGAGCGTTTTCTACTGCATGGGCAGGTGACATACACTTGGCACAGGCCTGCGGATTTGATACCTTAGGAGAAGCCTATCTCATGGCTTTAGAAAGTTAACATATCAGTCCTTCTTATTCCCATACATCTGTTTCCCTCGTGTTATAACAATTAAAATGCAGATGTATACACATATACCTGACTATGAATAATCAGGAATGTCATGTCTTGTGTCTATGGGTTTTTTTAAGCTCTCTGACGAAGTTTTTGTCGCAAAATTGCATGCTGCACAATGTTAAACGAAGGTCAAATAAGTCATGATTTTCCCAAGGATCAAAGTGAAGCAGAAACTTTTGGGGGATTTTTGAGCGGTCTCAGCGGAGAAAACACTAACACTTGGAGGGCCAATGGTCTTGTATCCTAGACGCCTTCAAACCCTTTCATCAGACACACAGTCTACTTCCTAACGGTGTAAAAGTACAAAATTTGAACTAAGAAACCTAAGGTCAAAACTGCCTTCTACAGAAATGTAGCCTGAATTCTGTGTAACTGGTCCATTTGGCTGAAGCTCAAAGGGAAGTTAAATAATCAAAGCAAATGAGACGTTGGCCCACGAAACAAAGTCATGGCAGTCATTCTGCAGCCCTGCTTCAGGAAATCCAGCACTGGTGACTTTTATATCTCAGGGGGTAACAGACCAGAGTTGAGATGTTCATCTCGTACCTCACAGTTTTTCAGAACAGTTCTGTGTGGTTAAATCATGACTCAGAGTGAGGTTATGGCATACTGAGGATACACCTTCAACAACTTCCATATTACCTAAACTGTTATATTATCTGAAGAAAATTGATGCCGTGGCATTACTAGTGTCACTATAGTGTATAATATCACCATCAGTGTAAGGCTATGGGACAATTTTACTCCTGTTTAATCGGAGCATGTAGTGTACCTGTAGAAAATAAACAAAAATGAGGCAACACCTCCTGACCCTTGTGACTGCTTCAAAGTCTTTCAAAGATTAGTTCACGTTGGAAAATCTCTCTAAAAACATTTATTTATTTATTTATTATGAATACAAATTATTGTTGTAGAAAAATTTAATTTGATGCTTACATTTTTAATATGCTTTTTCTAAAAAATGATGTATGGATAATGTAGAAGGCATGCAGATGATTGTGTACGACAAGTAAAATCTTGATAATATAGAGGCCTCAGCAATGCATGTTAATGACTTTTTGCCCTAGCTAGTTAATTTTAATAATGTGGCTTTTTTATTATTTATTATTTGAAATTTCTTTACATTTTATTGATAACATTTAATTCTATTCATGAATGAAAAAAGTTTTTGAAGCAACTAAAGCAATGTAATTGTTTTTTTTTTTGTATCTTTTTATCTTTGTCCCTGACCCATCAATCACGCAGTATCTCACATGATGCAGTGAAAATGAATACAGGTTTGTTGAAATCTCCAACTATGAACAATAACATAGTGCAGCTTTCCTTAGAAAACAGCACTAAAACAAAAAGCAATATGTTTAGCTGGCATTACCCTCTCCACTTACAGCGCCCATTAGACTCAGCACTGTTTCTGTGGACACAAGGGTAGGCTGTGGGCTGTTACCTGAGCCTGTATAGCCACCCTCTCGCTGCCGCTACACAGGCCATATGCATTAGCTTCAAGAGGCTCGAATGCCCTGACATGCCCTTGTTGCCAGGTAGGCAAAATGGAAACCATTAGTCAAACCAAAAGATCCATTTCTCTACACCTCACTGAGCTTCCAGTACTAGAGTACCACTAAAATAAATCCCATTGGACTTCTTGTGATGAAAATGAAATCAATAAGATGTGCATCCATTACTGAGCCTCTGGAAGGCTAACGGTAGGGGAAGCATTTTTCTGCATTGTGGTTTTGCATCAGTTTATGTGTTACTGAAAGTATGTTTACTTGTGGCATCCCTAAATGGATCCTTCACTTGACAAGCCTGTGCAACGTCATGTTGGGGCATGGAGTAAAATACCTGGTTTAAAATTGTAAAGGATTTTCTTCAGTGATTTGCATTTTAAAAACGTCAAGGGGTTTTTAACATAATCTTTTATCAACATAATAGAATTTTTAAATGGATGGTTGGCATATTTTAACTGTAAAGCTTATAATGATATGAAATATTAAAAAAACCAAAGACAATTATGTCTTTTATGTGTTATATGATATCTGATGTCAGGCTTTTATGTTTATTAATATAGGAAAATATGTAAGTCAAATATGCTCACAAAAATTTAAAAAGTGGGAATGATATTATTTACAAAAAGTAAGATGGAATTCGGGTAAAGTATCTTTAAATAATTATTAAAATGGTATTTCGGTTTTATGACAAAGCTCTGTAATTTGCAATTAATGAGAAATCTAAATGTTAAACAAAAGCCTGTTGTATTATATTTTACTCATATTTTAACATTTATACATTATTGTTGTTTAAATAATGATTGATGTAGAATGCATTTGTGTTTTCAGTGGTGTTTTTATCAAAGTTTAGATCGTGTTGGTAATTTATAGGCCTTAGAAAAGCATGTATTAATGAAAAAGTATAAATAAAATATTACAGTGGGTAAACAATGTGTCTGCTATTAGTCAGACAAACCCGGTGAACAAAAAAACTACCAAAATGTGATTTTATTCGATATGACTGATATTGTACATATTACATTTACCCAATAAAACCAAGGTAACGTACAAGGTACATCTCTGGGGCCAGTGTCAACAGCGTGGCGCTCTGTTTTCCTCGTGAGGACAGCTATGTGTGACGTCACGGCCTTTCAGATGCATCGATTGGTACGTCACGTTGCAGCATCGGTAGTACAAAGACAACTGTTAGCGGAAATGTAGTCTGACGTCAAGCTAACGGACCGATATGATGTAGTTTCTGTAGTTTATGTGCAGTGTCTATTTTCCCCGATCCACCAGGCGCTGCAGTCAGTCACGCACGCAGCGCGCGGAGGACGCCAAGCAGCGGCGGCATGTGCATCGACGAATTAGCGCTATAGAGTCCGTTAAAACTCACCGTGGCGCGCGAGCGAGTAAATAGCAAACCGTTTTTGAGCAGAAACGCGTCGAAGATGGCTTTACAGGAGGGAATGGGTTCGCTGTTGTTGGGGGTAATGGGATCTGTGCGGTTATATGCGGCGCGTCGGTAGGGCGCTAGAGCCAGACTGCAGCTGAAAGCGCCAGGAAACTCGCTCAATCTGCGGCTAATAACATAACCACCGGCCAATCGAGATATCAGGGGGTGATCAAACACGTCAGGCTGCAGATGGGCTTTCATATCGGTCTAATGAAGTAATTTGAAGCCCATACTTCAGTCCCCGGGCGTGTGATGATAGGAGACACAATGACGCTTTTGTCTCTTTTGGGTCGCATCATGCGTTATTTCTTGCTCAGGCCAGAGACCTTGTTTTTGTTATGTATAAGCTTGGCCCTTTGGAGTTACTTCTTCCACACGGACGAGGTGAAAACCATCGTCAAGTCCAGCCGGGATGCCGTGAAGATGGTGAAGGGAAAAGTGGCCGAGATGATGATGAACGACAGACTCGGCGGGCTGGACGTGCTGGACGCGGAGTTCTCCAAGACGTGGGAGTTCAAGAACAACAATGTCGCGGTGTACTCGATCCAGGGCCGCAGAGACCACATGGAGGACCGCTTCGAGGTGCTTACCGACTTGGTGAACAAGAGCCACCCTTCAATCTTTGCCATTTTTGACGGCCACGGCGGTGAGGTAAGAAGCGTGGGTGCTGATGAGAGGACGATAGCTTTACATACCCCGCTTAGCGGTTCGCGGACAGCTAACGTTAGTTTACTGTTAAAGGTGGAATTCTAAAAAAGAACGTTTTAAAATAAGTAAATATTAATTGAACGCTCCGTGTTAGCTGGGTCCACCTTAAAAGGAAAAAACGCTTTTAAGTTACACTTATGTTATTTTTAACCCCATATTCCTGACTCTCTTAAAAAGGAAGATTATGAAGTAAATTTTGGACGTGCTTTAATGTACTGAACGCAGATGGGGACTTGGGGTGTAAAGCTCCAAAACGTAAACAAATCACCCTAAAAGTATCATAAAAGTGGTGTCCCTGAACAGGTGCCGCAGTATAAAAGTGAGAGTGTTTTTACATTTAAAGAAATAGCTAGTTAACAACTATTCTCTCTCAAGTCTCTGTAACCTTTAATTTTACGTCTGGTGTAATTTTACTCCAAACAATCAGTGAATGGTCTTTTGTGTTGAAAGGGGAAAAGAAGGTCATACAGATTTGGAACAACGCCAATGTGAGTAAATAATGGATGAACTGACTGGTGTATATATAAATATATATATATATATATATATTAATTATTCTTATTTTAATGTGTGGTTATTAAAGTTAAACTAATAGGCTACTAAAAGGTTTTTTTTGTTTTTTTTTTATCATTTTATCTGAATAAACTTGTTTCATCTAGCTGCCGCTTTATGTTCTAAATTAAATAAAACTAAAACCGAAATTTTGTATAAACTTTAAAAACTGTATAGATAAATGTTTTTTGTTTTACATACATGTGTATTTAATTAAAAAAAAATATATATATATTAAAGTAATAAAAAAAATTATGAAAACTTTAATAGTGTCTCAGTGACAATACAATATTATTTAAGATTGTTAGTTGGCTAATTAACATGTCGTTCTGATTTATTTTAGTACCAGAAACCCTTATAGATAATTTCTCTTTTATCTACTCTGAAAATATTATTTTTTTTACTTTATGGCTGTATATCCTTTAGTCAAACTGCTTCCTCAGTATCACAACATTGGTTGACCATATTATTTTAAGATATACATCCCTTCAATATACATGTTTAATTTTATTTTGCATTGCATATTGCATTTCTTCCAAATAATGTTATGACCTGAAAGTTGAGATTTTCACAAACCGCCTTTGTAATTGGTTATATGAGAACTCTAATGCAGCCAATTGAGATTCCCATGATACCTCAGTCATTCAGTCAGTTCCCCTTCCCCCCAGACATCTGCTCCGACCGGTCTGATTTCCCAGCCTGTGTGGAGCACAGACAGATGTTCATTTTATCGTCTTCACTGTGCAGTGGAGCAGATGAATGCTGGTTGGCTTAATGTGTGAATGCCTTCAGAGATGCTCTTAAGCAATGAAATTAACCGCTCACAAGGTTAAAGGAGGTCTGATAGATGTGGAAACCTATTAAAACAGCTCAGGAAGCTCTTTGAGTTTGGACTTTACAGATCAGCTTTTTTCCTCAGCATTCAAGTCAGCAGTTTCTGGCTCTCATGATCATATATGGAATGCCTTAACTCTATTTATAGCGCTATTTGTTTATACAAATGTCCCTCCTGCTATCCAAGCAGTAAATAGATTAAAATGTGCCAACCTTCAACCTCAGTAAAAGACCTTTTTAATCTTCACTATCTCCTCCTATAAATGTTTGCTGACCCAAACATCCTGACATTGAGTCTTATCTGTATATGTACACTTGGCAAATTGCTACACAGGCTGATTTTTCTAGTTGTGAAATGGAAAGGTCATGATCATTATTCCCTAAACTAAACTGTTTTATTGCTACTCAATAAGTCTATGTCGGTGTTTCCCAACCCTGTTCCTGGAGGCACACCAACAGTGCACATTTTGGATGTCTCCCTTATCTGACCGATATATTTCTGGTCGCGGAGTCTCTACTAATGAGCTGATAAGTTGATTCAGGTGTGTTTGATTAGAAAAAGTTGGAAAATGTGTAGTGTTGGTGTGCCTCCAGGAACAGGGTTGGGAAAGACTGTTCTAGGTGATGCATTTAAAGCATATCGCAGTATTTTCTCCAATTTTAATTACATTTTTACCTTTAATCTGGAATAACCTAATTCTAAAGCTGTTTTATTCTACCCCAATAAATAAATAAAAATAATGTTTTAATTAAATGCAGATCTTTTGACTTTTCTATTTAAAGAGTCCTAAAAAAAAAAGTTATTTTTTTACATAAAAAAAATTAATCAGCACAACTGTTTTGACTATATATATATATATGTGTGTGTGTGTGTGTGTGTGTATATATATACAATATCGATAGCGTTATTTATTTAGCAGCAAATCAGCATATTAGAATAATTTCTGAAGGATCATGTGATAAAAACTCAGTTTTGCCTTAAATAAAGTATTAAAACATAATTAAATAAAAATCTAAAGTGCATTTCTATCTTCACCGCAGCACCAGAGACGCAGAATAGCAACGCTGTTAGGTTTAATTATACATGTAATTTTTTTTACCAGAAATTACAGAGGCAGATTTTCCAGCCTCCCACAGTGTTCAGCGCATAAATCTGACACCAAACAACACCCCACCCAGTTCAACACAAGTCTGAGCCTATTTTTCATTGACTTTTTAGGCAGCTTGCAATATTAGTCTTTTTTTTTTTATCATTGTTCTCCTGTTAATTTTTTACAGCTGTGAGGGGCTGTACTTGTTTTCTTGGGTGGCTGATTGAAACACCTCAGCAGTAGATAAATAGAGCTGATTGATGAACTGATGATGACAGCAGCTAATGTTCAAACAGCCAACAATCAATCATATTGTGGTTAAGATTTGCGTGTATAATGCAAATATAAGTTTGCAATGCAAATGTAAGTTCAGATTTAATATGTCAAAAGTAAAAACTAGGTCTGGAGTAGAATCCAGGGGGTCTGTTAAAAATACCTTGTTAAATAGACAGCCTTGTGTTTCATCATCTTTTGCCCTGTGGTGTCTGCTAATGAAGAGAGCTCCCGCTAACAATGACTAGCACAGTTGGCCTAATCAACATTTGTCTTACTCTTCCTCTATTCCCTGGTGGTCTGGTTTATCGTTATTGTAATCTTGAATTAGGCATGGTAAATTGAGCTTTTAATTAGCGATGCCGATATGAAAGTGTGAGAGTTGTGACCTTCTGTATGAATTACTGTGTAGTCGTTCTGAATAGGTGAATCCCTTTAAAACATTATCAGGTCATATATAGGCTTGTGCCGGTATTCAATAATGCGATAAATCACGGTAATGAATATGCACGATATTGTTATCGCGGGCACTTCAAAATACCGTGAAAAATAATAGATCCGAATTTATATT
>JAUCNO010000663.1:14441434-14521842 GCA_032353835.1 Enteromius viviparus
TATTGTGTATTGTTTTATTTATATTTATTTGTATTTAAATGTTTGAAGTACTTTTAGTTAATTAAAAAGTTATTAAACTTACTAAGTTGACGAAACTGCAGTTTTTTGTTTTTTTACGTGTTTCTCTTGTAAAATTACAATATCGTGATAATACCGTATACCGTGATAAAAGCTCAATCAATTAATCGCAGCATGAAAATGTGATACCGGCACATGCCTAGTCATATATTATTTTTATATACATATTTGTGAGAGTATGTATGTGTACATATGTTTGTGTGTATATATGTATGTGTGTGTGTGTGTGTGTATAAATAGATGGTGTGTATTGTCTCTTATGCTGACCAAGGCTGCATTTATTTAAACGAATGCAGTAAAAACAGTAATATTGTGAAATATTATTACTACATACAATAATTTATTTTAAGGTGTATTTATTCCTTTGATGCAAAGCTGAATTGTCAGCATTATTACTTCAGTCTCAGTGTGACATGAACCTTTAGAAATCATTGTAATATGCTGATTTACATTGAGAAATGAGAAAAATTTCCTAATAATAATATTGAAAACAGTTATATTTATTTGAAATAAAATGGTTTATAGCATTTAAAAAAAAAAAATTATTTATATTATTAAATAATATTTACTGACGCTTTCGGTCAATATAATTCACATTCTTGCTTAAAGTATAAATTGTTAAAAACTATTTACAGACCCTAAATTTAGCGCGGTATGGTAATTTTTCATATCGTCATATCGCAGGCCTGTGAGAGCGCCGATACACGATATGATTGCGTATGGATGGGTGGGGGCAAGAGAGAGACTCTCTGTAAACCGCGCGTACATGAGAGAGAAAGAGAGAGAGAGCGCACCTGGAAGCACCAATAACTGAAATACTATACATTTAAACATATTGAAAAACTGACATGTTAAATAAAAAAATATTTCAAACAGCTAGTTCATATATTCGGAAAGTTTGCCGCTTTGGCGCATCCTCGCAGAAGTTATCAGTCTAAAAATCAGACACCGTGAAAATCAAAAGTAGAAAACCAACAATTTAACACTAAATATTGGAACTAAACGAACACGTTAAAGTATTTTCAGATAGCCGAAGTTTATATTTTTGGAGTGAAGTTAAATTAAACAGATAGTTGTATAAGTTACATCGCTCCAGACCCCGCATCCCACGACCAGCACTGTTTTAGATTGATAACTGCATATTATTTTATTATTATTATTATTATTATTATAACAATGATGAAGGACAAGCAACAATATTTCTTAGTTAATGAGCTACAAAATTAAACTAAATGCTGATTTTGTTTATGATCATTCATAGCTGTTAAATATGTCTCTTCTAGCACTAATAATTAGTAAATAAAGGTTTATCATCCTGCAGTTCAGTTTTGTTGTGGGTTTAATTTTAGAGTACGTTTTAAAAACGTTTCTGAGGAGGAGGAGCCTCATTTGTGTGTGTGTGCAATTCGATAATGGTAGCCCAAGAATAATAGGCCACCTAACAATAATAATAGTTTTATATTTTAATAGACGATACCATCATCTATCGGCACAACCCTATTATAAACAATAATAAATTATTAATAATTAATAAAAAATAAATTTTTCGCAATGCAAAAAATACATTCATAATTCTTAATGGTCTTTAAAACTCTTTAAAAAAATTTATAATTCATTTAGATATCTTATGAGAATAAACTGATAGCTACACATTGACATGAATACAGCGATATGTTTAAACACAGGTGCTTAGCAGCAGTAATAAAGCCCTCATTGTGCTGGTGTGTGAACCGAGTCGAAGGGACGCGTGACGGTAGTGTGTTTGTGGTGGGAGGGTCTTGAGTGGACAGCGGTCACTGTGGGTCTCCAACGCCCACTGTCTTTGTTCCTGAGACACGATGATTAACATACTTTAAATAATTGAGATTGTGATGCCTGCAGAGAGCTCTGTTATTGTCAGGCTAATATTAGCAGTGTTGAGAACGCTGCTTTACCCTTTTCGAATGGTAACTATCTGCATTTAAGCTTTTTAGATATTTAGGTTTTTTCTTACAGTCTGGACTCATATTTAGTGGACACAGACTGCAGCAGTCCCGTATATCTGATCTAAGACTTGAAAGGCTCTACTGTGTGCTATTTACGTTTTTAAAATCACTGCCGTGTGCAAAGTGACCCTGAGCTATATAAGTGTTCTGCATGAGCGATGCTTCTGCGTAAATAATGCATCGGCTTCATAAGGAGGCTCCGCCGTGTCTTTTCTGAAAAGCAGCGACTCACTGTTGCCCGGGAAGTGGCTTTGAAAGACACTGCAGCGTTTCTCTTGGCAGAAAGGTATTATGTTTGCTTCTCTGGTTTCATCATTGTATTTATAGCGTGGCATTGCTGAGTCACTGGCAAAGGCTTAGCGTTGAAAACGCACAAGGCTGTAGTGTGAGCTGCTGAAAGGAATCCGAACCATACTGACGGATGACGGGGAAATGAAATCACGCTCTTTGACTCGCTGTGTTTTGGTGATCTGGCTGTGTTTGGAAAGGGCACTCGTTCTCTAGAGACGTTCTGTCCCTTCATCTGTATTCTGCTGCAACCTCCATCTGGCTTGAGCTCTTAGGCCTACTTTAAAGGCACAGTTCACCCAAAAATTAACGTTTTGTCATCAGTTACTCCATACTTGTGTGACCTGTGACATGAAATAAGATAAACTTTATATGTTCTGCAGAAGAACATATAAACAGAGGGTCAATAGAGTTGAAAACCGAGTAAACCTCTTTTAATTTATTTTATTTGTAAAATTAGCCCATATCATCAATAACATAACTGTCGTGTTTTATCTCAAATCAAAAAGAGGAATCAGATTTTGCATTAAGAAAATGAAGTGATAATGTATGTTTTCCTAATTCTCATTTTCAGAAATCCTATTATCATTACTGTAATGAGAATATATCATGTGAACAGTGCATTGTAATATTTGTTGTACTCTCTATTGCTGTAATGCATTAATGAGAATCGCCATTAAGAACAAATGGACATTTTAAAAACACAAAAGTGAAATGCATGATGCATTATGGTTAGGGCTGGGCAGTCAATCACATTTTATTTTCGGTTATCTTTTCAGCTTCCAATAATTGTGAATGTTGATGAAAGGTTTTTCAAAACGACAGGAGTGTAATACAGCTTTAATAGTTTTTTTAGAATGTGCGCCAATATTTCATATAGCAATAAATCTTATCTGTAATATTTAGAACCAGAATCATTAGATGACATTGAAAGACTGCTTTTGAGGGAACGCAGTCCAGCAACATAATTCTAATTTCACAAGTTTGCGCTTCCTTATGATAATAAATAATGCATGCTGTCCGGGGGGGTGAGCCCTAGAAGTTTAAACCTTAGCGAGGGTGAGCTCAGCGTCCGGCTCGAACCCCGCGTGCCCCCCGGGGCGGGAAGGTGCGGAAGAGAGATGCCTAACGAGATAAGGAAGGGAAAGAAGTGAGCTTATTTAAGAAGGCGGCTTATGGATTTGATTGGACGGAATGGAAATGGATTGATTGAGTAAAGCGGTGCCAGCCGTGGCTAATTGTGTTTTTTAGAATTTACTCATCTTTCAGACTTTTCTTCAAACCACTCGGTTTTAGCCATTTGTTACATTTTTAAATAATTTTTAAAAATAAATAAAATTTCATAGGATCACTTATTCTTGTATACAATTTAATGAGTACTGAATAGTCCGTAGATATTTTATTTGCATTTTAATAAAATGTATGTGAAATCACTTTTGTAAATTTAATTTAATGTGGTTATTTTATGTGTGTGTGTGGGTGTGTGTGTGTGTGTGTGTGTGTGTGTGTATATATATATAATATGCATTTATTTATTGCTTATTTATTTATTATTATAAGGAAATCCACTGATAAAAAAAATCTTTGACCCTAAATTGCAATTTTAATATTGTCCAAAATAATTATGATTTTGCCATAATCCAGTAGCCCTAATTATGCTAATGCCAACAGAAAATACAATTCATTTTGACATGTTTTAATGAATGCCGCTCATCTGCGTTTCTTAAAGGTTTTCCACATTATTAAAACCTTAAGTTTTTAAGTTTTTTTTTTTTTTGTAGTAATCAGTAGAATTCTGAATATGAATTACAGTTGCTATGTTAAAGTGTGACCGAAAGACTGAGTTCCTCATTGTTTTGGCTGTTTCTCGCAGGCAGCCGCTGATTATGTGAAGGCCCACCTGCCCGAGACCCTGAAACAGCAGCTGCAGGCCCAGGAGCGAGAAAAGAAAGACAGTCCTCTCTCCTACCCCGCCATCCTAGAGCAGCGCATTCTTTCTGTGGACCGGGACATGGTGGACAAGTTCTCTGCCACCCATGATGAAGCAGGTGAGCAGGGACGAGAGTGTGTTTTGGGCTGATCTCATCTCTGAGATTTAGTAAACAATGCTAAACCTTTCTTCTGTGTTCAGGCACAACATGTTTGATAGCCTTGTTGTCGGACCGTGAACTGACTGTGGCAAATGTCGGAGACTCTCGCGGCGTTCTCTGCGACAAGGACGGCAATGCGGTGGCCTTGTCACATGATCACAAGCCGTACCAGCTGAAAGAGCGCAAGAGGATCAAGAGAGCAGGTGAGTTTCCTTGGGTGAGCTGCTGTTCGACACGCACAAATAATACGTGCTTCAGCATAAAAAAAAATGTCCTATTTATCAGTTCAATGATTAGAATTTAAGGGACATTTATCATAGAAAGTAAATTTATATTTACTGAAGCATGTCTCCTGTGTGCATTTTTTACACACGAAAAGCACTTGTATAAAGTGCTTGTAAAACATGCTGATGATTCAATACGTCTCTTAACTTGATGCTCACGTGAACTGATCAGATTGTGATACAAAATACTTTTTTTTATTCACTTACACAGTATTTATATCTCTTATTATTAAAATGTTATTTTTATCTTATGAAATTACAAAACATAAACAAGCCAATTAAATTACTACTTTTGTAACTGTAGTACTATTTATTTAATAATAATATTTTAATGTTTGTTAGTTGTCATGTTATTTATTAAATAACCTTTTAATTGATGACTTTTGTTTGATAGTGGTTGAATTTGACAATAACCAAACACTTCATTGTTGATATTATAAGGGACGCAAACTTGTCACGTTTTGTAGAATATTATTATTATTATATTTTTTTATTATCACTATTACTTCCGCAACAATAGGATTAATACTACAGTAATATTTTTATTTATTTATTTATTTATTTTTAAGATTTATTTTTTGGTGTTTTTAAACTATTTTAAAAGGTTATAATTATTTTCATTATTATTTAAAAAAATTCCACATTTGTAAAACCCATTAACCTCATAGCATTATTTTTGTATTTGTGTAAATGCATTCATGCCACCTCTCAACAGTCTGAATAAATACACCGACGTTTTGTCCTTAATGTAGCTTTTTTTTATAGTTTATTTACAAAAAAATGTAATGTTTAATCAAAATATTTCTTTTCTCTGCCCAAACTGATGTAAGACAGTTGGTGATTTATTGCATCAATTAATTTAAACATTGTGTAATTATATTGAAACTCGTCTCATCCCTGGAGTATGTTTGAGCAATTATGATTTACATTTTTAAATGCATATTTACAAACCTTCAAAGAGGGAAGTCAATATAAAAATGTGTTTTTAATATCAGTCTAACACTATTGGTTAGTCAGTGGGCATTATTAAACTTTTTAGTTAATTGTCAGTGATTGGGCCTTCTGTAATTGTAAGATTGGCTTTCTGGCCGTTGGAGATTCACTTTGTGAATATAACACGTCTCTGTGATCTCATCCATCAGGTGGCTTCATTAGTTTCAACGGCTCTTGGCGTGTGCAGGGCATCCTGGCCATGTCTCGCTCACTCGGCGACTACCCTCTCAAGAACTTGAATGTGGTCATCCCAGACCCAGACATCTTGACCTTTGACCTGGACAAGCTCCAGCCAGAGTTCATGATCCTCGCCTCTGACGGTCTGTGGGACGCGTTCAGCAACGAGGAGGCCGTGCGCTTTGTGCGAGAACGCTTGGATGAGCCGCACTTCGGCGCCAAGAGCATTGTGCTGCAGTCTTTCTACCGCGGCTGTCCCGACAACATCACTGTCATGGTGGTGAAGTTCAAGAGTAGCTCTGGGAGCAAAACTGGAGAGTAGTGGGCCTAAACCAATAAACAGCCTCCAATGTCTTTCCATTAATGCATATTGCCAGAGCCTAGACGGTGTAATATAAAAGGCTGAACATTTTTCTCTCAATTACAATTAACTGTACAGACACACATATGCATGTGCAAACACGTGCATTCCCAGATTTTTTGTTTTGTTTTTGGTGTGTGCCAAATGGACACTTGATGGAAATTTTATTCTGTAATTACTCCTTTTTCAGTTCATTACTCTGTAAAGATGATGTATCCTGGCCTTCCTTAATCAGAGCAATATTATTTGGGAAACAGCAGTTGGCATAAATGGTAGAAGGACGTTTATTGCCTTGAAGATGCACTCGTAGCGTTTTGTTCAGGAGACATGCAGAAATATCATCATTTTATTACTTTTTGTTTCTTTTTCTTGTTTTTGTGAATTAGGAGCTGATGAAACCATATGCGACTCTTGAATCTGGATGTGCATGATCCATTCATATCAATTCAGGGCATTAATGCCTATTTACACTGGTGCTGCTCATCAGTTAGTTTAAATGAGGGTGAAATAAGATTGTTAGATTAAGAATGTTACACTTTAAAGACAATTCATAATAGGTCTATGTCCCATTCTTTCTCTGAGGTTCTAGTCATTCCTGCTCGTCATTGTTTTAATGGTTATATGAATACAGAAGTGGCTGGAATGAAGGTAGAATGTAATGTAATTATTTTGTGGAGACTTTTGAAGTAATACTGGCAAGCTGTCCTCCAACTTTCCTCCTGGTTTTACTGATCAAATTGGCACCAGCCCCGATTTACACAAAGTTTTAATCAACGTGTGAAATGTGAGAATAAAGCGATAAATAAACCTAACACATCAAAGCTGATATTGCTCGTCTTTGCTTTCCCTGATAAAAGTTTTATATGCTCATTATGATTTAATTTTATTTTTTTAATTAAAAAACTTTTCCATAAAAATATGCAAAAAAAATTGAAACAAAAAAAAAGTAAATCGTACTTCAGTAAATTCTTACTTCATCTGTATATATATTGTACAGACAATGCTCAATTACTTTATTAATGCTCAATTACAATATTATAAGCTGTTGTATTTATCCTATATATCCATTTAAATAAAAACAAAGTATTTTAAACAGGTTTATGATTTATATAGGTTTATGTAAATTTGAAAACTTTCATAATTTTATTATATCAGTATCACAATATGGTATACCAGATAGGTCATTGTAAAAAAAAAAAAAAAGCCAAGACAAAACACCAACTATAGAAAAAGATGGTCAGGCCTGGGGGAAACTAAGCTGGTTTATTGATTTCAGGCTAGTTTAAGCTGGTTCAGCTTGACCATCTGAAACTACCCTATCTCCTCTAAAACTAGTAGAAACAGTTATTGATCTTGCGTGTGATCACACATAGTGAGGCAAATAATAAGCATATGAGGCTTTGCTGTTTGCATTCTTCCAGACTGACATATTTCCACAGGTCCAGCGGCAGTAACCTTACACTGCAGCGCCCTGTCCGTGTTTTAACACACCGAGCTTTAACGGTGACACGCTGCCGGATCGTGACAACCCATGCCAGGTGTAAAGCCCCAGAATAGCACCAGCAGCATTGTTGAGTCCAGTAGACTATTAAAGCCCGTTGTGCCTTTTGCCACTGAGTAAGCTTTCTATAAATCTGCCCTTACACACTCTTACTGGATCTGACGCCCAGTAGTTCAGTCGTCGTTGCGTATAAATGTGCGTTTGAGCTCGGTGTTGGCACGGAGTTTACGAGACACCCAGGTACATTTCAAGGATTTTTCCGTGTGCAAAAATGGGTCAGTGTAGTTCAAGGACAACCGAGCAGTTTAACGAGTTCTCATCACTTACAACTATAAAGTTGTGTGAAAAACGCACCCCCGGCATCTCTCAAGGGAAATGGCGAGCGGACGTCTCTCAGAACGAAGCGGCGGCGGAGAGACGGCGCCGCGGCGGCGGGACTCATGACGACTGCTCGGGACTCGTCTTTGTGGCTGATCCTACTGGTGGGGTGTGGATAGACGAAACTCTCGGAAGGCAAAGGTGAACTTGTGGATGTGAAGTTTGGGTCGTTGTTCTTCTTGTTTTCCCCTGAAATCCATCCTGAGGTTTCTAAACTTGGCGACAATGTCAACAAACCAGTGCTGGACCGTATCTGCAAAAGGATGGAGATGGGACGTCTGAGAGGCACATTATACTTTTTGATTGGCTGAAATGGAAACAGATTTTTTTCCAAGACATTTATTGTCCTTTATTAGACATTTATGATATCATACTGCCTGGTCATGGACACACATGTCATGTGGTCAGCTGATAAATGTAATGGGAAGCTTATGATTGATTTCTTTGAACATATCTCAGGACAACAGTCTTAACTGAGGACTTATTATCTATTTATTAGTCTTGCAAGTGTTCAATTTTCTAGATCCTACTTCATGTATGTCAAATGACATTCTTTAGTTTCTTTAGGATCTTTTTAAACATGTGACATGGGAATCCATTTTTATTTAGTTTTAATATTTTGTTTACATTTGTACATTATTGAAGACATGAGAGATAACTCCGTTCCAGGCATTCTTCATTTGGGAGGTGTCCTGTGATACTTTGACCCATTAATCATACAGCACTATGTTGATAAGCTACAGTAGATATAATACATCACTGAGTAATACAGGCACCATCTTGAGTAAACTCACATTTGTTGAGAGAACACCGTGAGAAGCTTTGTTGTTTGTGAACACCTGACATTTACAATGGGCCATTCAGGATCCAGACACAAACCTGAAGCCCGAATCCTCCTTTTAGGGCTCGATGGAGCTGGAAAATCAACACTTCTTTACAAACTGAAGTACAATGAGGACTTCCACACAGTTCCTACAATTGGATTCAATGTAGAAATGATCGAAGCGAAGAAGAACAGGGACAAAGTCACCTTGACCGTGTGGGATGTTGGAGGGCAAGCCAAGATGCGAGCGCACTGGAGGAATTTTTACCAGGACACAGCTGGAATTGTGTTCGTCGTTGACACTTCTGATATTAAGCGCCTGGACGAGGCCAAGAGCGTGCTGGAACAGACCTTAAAGAGCGACCACCTCAGGGGACTCCCGGTGGTGGTTCTAGCCAACAAGCAAGATATTGTACAAGCTGCAACGGTAACTGAGATCACAGAGCAGTTTAACCTGAGAAAGAGCTGCAGTGATCGAGACTGGTTCATTCAGCCGTGTTCTGCGCTGACTGGAGCGGGTCTGGTGGACGGCTTCAGACGCATGGCACACCTGGTGAAAAAGACACCTGAAGACAATAACATCAAAGAGACTGTGAAGTATATAACATCAAAATCGGTCATGTCAATGAAGAAATAGCACACAGGGTAACTTATTAACTACTTTTTATGGAAGGTTATGTATACAATGCTACTAAATGTGGATAGTTTAGAACATGTGAACGGAGTGAAACATTCAGTACTGAAAGATAAAGTTACTTGAGTTATGAATTATTCTTAGATGCATTAATAGAACCAAGATAAATCTTTAATTCTGTAATGAAATGAATGCCTAAAACGTGATTATAGAAATAAATATTAGCTCATACAAGTTGTTTAGAATCATGTGAAGGAATAAGTTGAATTATAAAGAAACATAAAAGGGTCTAAATGTTACTTTTAATTATTTAACATGTTTTAAGTACCTATATTTTTATTTAAATTTACAATTTTTACTTTTGTTGTAAAACACTTGATTATTTTATATTTTTTAAGGTTGTGCAAGTGATCTCTGAACTAAAGAGAAAACAAAAGGAACCATAAAAAGGTGCCAAATGTTACTTTACATTGTTCATGAATATCTTAATATGTCAGAAAATGAAGAACATGGATGTGCAATTTCTTTCAAATCAAACAAACTTTGATTGAGATGTATTTTAATGCATGGTGTCCACAGCATCTACAGTAATGGCAAGGACCAAGATGAGGTTTTAAAACTTTATATATTAGTTTTGTTTTTGTATTTTTAAATAGAAAGGGTCACTTTGTCAGTTTCCATTTCCCCCACCCCTTGTGCTTATTTTCTTTCTGCGGAGAGTCACGGCTCATCCCCACTCCCCTCTTCCGGACCAAAGAAATCAGAAGCCTTGAGGAACAGGCTCTTCCTTAATGGACTGAAGCTTTCAGGCTCTTTATCGGTTTCAAACTCCAGTTCATCAATCACAGGAACGGTCTTGGTCGTGTTGAATAAGAGCGTCAGCTCCTCAGCAGTAGATTCTGACGAGACCTCAGCTGGGCCGGACTGTGGGAACCCAGTTGATCGGGTGCTGTTTTCTTGCTTTGGGATCAGTTGCAAAGGACCCAATGTGGCAATCTCGCCCCAGTCTGTTATAAAAAGCAGAAAGGTGCCACATAACTTGAATAAGTAAGAACAGTTGAAGAGTGGGACATTAAAAATGTGAAAACCTTTGTTGTGGTCTGTTCCTCTCTTCGACACACCGTAGGCAAACTGCCTTGAACGCATGAGCGCTTTGAAGGGTTCCAATGACTGACCAGGCCTCACATTATAGAAACCAGCCGATCTTGGTTGCGGAGCCAAATAAGGCTGCTTGACAGGAGGGGCTAGTGTGATGCGGAAAGGCTGGATTGGTTCAGGCTCTGCCGCACCTTGTCTGGATGGCTCACAGGTGTTACACACCTCATCACTTCCATCCACAGACTGCCACCTGCAACATCCACAGGGATCTTACATTAAGATACAGGATTGACGGATACATAAACTTGATAGAAGCCAGTCATTACCTTTCGTCAATAAAAGAACATGCTCGATTCTGAGGGCTCACAGGATACGCAGCAGGGATAGCTTTTAAGTAACAGGAGATGAATACCTATTTCAAATAAAACCAGGAGGCATTAGACTATACAAATTCAACCAAAAGTTGCCATTTATGGTCTGAAAACACTAGGCGTCACACTTTCCACTTGGTAAATGGTAACAAGAAAAAAATTGGGCATCATACACTAAAAGTCTGGTAGCTTAATCCTCAATTGTTTAAAGTCACTCCAAGCATCTCGGGCAGAAACATGCACCTTGTGAATAGATGCAGGATAAACTAAAGGGTTAAATAAGCTTGAAACAGCAAATGTCGGATAACCCAGAACTAGATGAAATCAAAAGTCTGAGGCTTAACACAACAACAACGGTCACTCGAAGAGGTCAAATACTGTACACAAGGAACAATAAATTTAAGTCTTTGACTATCTTTATTATTAGGTGAACAAACATTTCAATTAACCTTAATATCTGCTCACCAAGTTGCTTGTCAATTGGTAGAATCTGAAGGCATTCAGTTGCAGGTTTAATTTGTTGCCTTGGCTCCTCGGCAAGAACTTGGAGCGAGAATACAAACTCCTACTGTCTGCAAGACACCTGAAAGCAGTCTACATGATTAGAGCGTCCTTTACAGAAGTCCAAAATGCTGAATTCAAGTGTACAAACAAGCTAGTAGAGTGTTTTTGACTGTGCCAAGACAAGTAAACAGGTCGTGCATAACGCTTTCAACATCCTGTTGGATGCACGCATTCATTTTTACGACAGGACCAGCCTGGTGCGGCATGAAACTGGATATTTTAGGACCAGAGTTTAAGTCTAATAGATGCAGTAATCAGTTGGAGTCTGATGAATGGACAAAACTCACCCATTAGAATCCACAAAAGAATATTTGATGTCACTAGGAACCACGCCATAAGTTGGTGTAGCCACACACCAGTCAATAAACACGAGGAGGGGGAAATGATTGGCCAGGATAACCGATGCTTGGAGGTTTATTACATCTCCAAGGAAATAGATGTTTGAACCCCTCTCATACTGCCAGTCATCTTCAAAATAATATAAAGAATCAGTCAAGTAATTCTGAACCAGAATGTGGTTAATTTAAATACTACACCATTCATCAGTCGGAGGGTGAAGTCTAGATGATCTGTGGCTGAAATAGCGGAAACAAATGGGATCCAAGTGGGTGCCACTGCTGCACTGTCAACGCTGTACCGCCTTAAGAAGACGTAAAACAAGACTTAATAAAGCTAAAATAAATTCAATTAAATCCTAAGTTTGTCAGCGTACCTCCGGTATTGGCACTGAACAGGTATAACTGCACCTTCCTGGCGAAGTACACCATCAGAAGATGGTAGAGGGGAGTACACAATGGCATTCAAGTATATTAGGGCGTCTCCGGTGACCTGAAAGCACAAAGTTAAACACTACATGAACTATTTACCAATGGTTTACAAATTTCAGTCAACAGTGGTTCCCTACAAGTCTTCCAGTCAGACTGAAGCAAAACCTAAAGAGCAGAAGCCGGTCGAAACAGTGCATTTTTCAGCAGAACACCCATCTGTAAAAGATTTTCTGAAGAACTCACAGATAGTTTGGTTCCACAATCACTGAAATGAGCAAAGATGGTTAACTGGGATTCTCCCGTTTGCACGGCTCCACATGATGCTGCAGACACTTTGTTGAGCAGCGATGGGGAACCCAGCCACAGCTCCTCAGCATGAACTGGAAACCCCGACGCAAACAGGTTTATGTTCATCGCGACCTCTATCGCTTCTTCGTGGCAGAACACGGACACTGTTTTCTGACGCCGTTGTGGAACTGGGTCGTTTATTTCAGGCGGAATCGCGGCCTGATACTGACCGCTCAACAGCTGCTGGCTTGACAAAGACCCTGCTTGCTGGTATTTACTAGCAGGATAACATTCAGGGAGTTGGGGCGTCATAAGAAAGACAACAATACGCCATATTAATGTGCCAGTCAGCCACATCTCGCAAGCTAAATAATTATATAGTCTAATAAATATAAAAACCGGTTGATCGAGCATGCAAATATTACACAACGTACGTCGCCGTTTTTTAAACATGGACTAATGAAACATTCTTATTTTTTTATAAATTAACTACCTAATTACTAACCCAAACCACATACACCTGATTTCTATTCTTTCAAGCCAATTAGGTCACATAAAATTATGTAGAAGCAATGACGTTGTTGCGCCTTTGCGTTCGATACGGGGTTATTTAAAATATTTTAGAACGTTTTGAAATATCTTAAATCTATTTAGATTCTTTGAACTTCAAATGCAGTGCAACTAATATTCTTTTAAATGTTCATTTTTAAATAAAGACTCGATGTTTTATTGTTAGCTTTGTTTTGTCTAATCAAATAAAGCAACTGCAGTTTGATCGAGATTAGGCTAATTGGAATTAATCTTCAAATATACCATGTAAAACCCAAATATAACAAAATAGCATTCGTAATTGTTAAAATTACAATACATTAAAAATGAATAATAATTCTAATAATTTCTGAATAATAATAATAATTCTAGGTGGAGTAATGCATGTCACACTGCTTGAATAAAAACTAAGTGTAAAGAAATACCACAACATATTTTGTTATATATGGTAGTCCACTATATAAAATTATGTTTAACATGTTACTGTGATAAAACTCTAGCTTCTGTTCTGCTTATAAAGTTTGTAATATATCACCAGCAATTCTTTACTGCAAGCATAAAAACAACAGAGACATGTAGAAATCAATGTTTTATTTTGGGTTATAAAAAGTCTAAGGCAGAGAAGATAGAGAAATAGACTACAATGTTAAAAAGGCACAATAAATTACTAAGTTTCCTCTGCTGTGCCACACAACGATACAAAAGCCTTCCCTCCACAAAACTGGAGCGTTGTTTCTCACTCATTAAGGCAGACTTTTAGTTTGAGGCCTTCAAACAAAAATCTGAGGGCTGTGAGAAGGAGACTCAAGCTGAGACGTTAAACAAAGTTCTTCTAAAATGAAAATGGACCAATACACATAAAGCAGCCAGAGCGGCAAATCCTTTCAGTTCTTGTTTTTGTGTTTATGGCATGAGGTATTAACTGGCAAGACGACAGCTTCGTGCTGCTGCTTTTTCAATTACACATCATGGCAGTGGTTATCTTTTTCCCAGCAGAAACATCACAGGAACAGGAAAAAGCCTGAGAAGACAAATTTGAATTGTTAGTTTCAGTTTTGTACTGTTTAGCTTTTAACCAAATGACAAACTCGTTCTTACCAATGGCACATCCCCATCACGGACCCTCACAAGAAGGAGCAAACCTTCTGTGTCCTGAAGGGGTTGGTGCTTGAAGACACACCGGTCAGCAGAGGATCTTGTAGGGCGTTCTGAATGCAGAACTGCTGAAGCTCTGCAGCCGCCTGAGAGACCTACATATCCCAAAAACAAATCACATCATCTCACAAATGTCTTAGAAATAGAAATATAACATGGGTTATATACTAAGTACATAGCCATAGTTACAGACACATACATATATTGGAAAATAGGTGTAATATCAGAGCAGCGTGTATTTCTTGTCTACTATAAAGAAGGGAGGGTCAACATAAACTAACCTACTCGTTCCAGCTAGCTTAGCCATACACACCTCTTTTACTGGAATCTACATAAAGCTCAGTTCGTTTAATTGATGTTAATATTACTTCACTAAGTTACAATATAAAATGATTTTTATAACACAACTGAAATGGCTCTGAAACAAAGCTAACGGGCTACAGGTCCACGCCCAAGCTCAACCCGGCGGCTAACTCACTAGCTTTAGTTTCCTCACGAGATTAACCCGCTAAAAAGAAACTAACCTTTACTCTGTTGATGTTTGCTTCGAAGCGCAACTGCTGAACGATTTTCTTCATCGCTACGATGTTTGATGAGCTCGACATGGTGTCTGATATATCTAATCGATGTGCAATAGCGAAGACAAAAAAAAAGTTGTGAGCAGTTTCCTGTCCGGAAGTACACGAGTCCAACGATTCTCTTTGCGTAACCTACTACGGCGAAGGCTTCCCTCATAAATATCAAGAAGGTTCCTGCAAGTAACCGCTAGCTTAGCTTAATTAATATTCATAAGGTAAGCATTCAGCGGAGTTTGATTGGGTCGTACGTCAGCCGCCGTACAACGCCCGCTTGCCTGCGTTAGCCAATCAGTTGAGGGTACTGGGTAAAGGTAATTAATATTCATAACCTAGTAGAAAAGCAAATAAGAATCGATTTGATGTCATAATCAGAACGTGCAACCTTTATGTATATTGTGTATATTTTTTTCTGACCTATAATAGAGTATTTTTAATATAGATCAGTAATATTTTCTCGTTTTTGCTTCTTTATTGATAATATGCTAGATAATGATCCTGTGTATGACTACAATGCTATTTAGAATCCTGAATTACTTCTCAATATTCATTATTATGGAAACAAGACAGTCCAATAAAACGCGTCCTAGACTGTTGTCTTAATTAGATTGGTTTATAAATTTGCAAAGCACGACTGATTGGCAGAGCTTTCAAAACAAATTTCCCCACAGCAACCTTTGAAGTACTATATCCCATTTCCTGTAAAAACTCTTCACCTGAGAGATTTCATTTGTTTCACGATCACGATATTCCAGTTTTTATTCCACGTTTCCTCTAAATTAATATTGTCTTCACGATGTTTTTCTATCCTATTGTGCTCAATCATAGGACCGGGTGCTTTGCCACGATTTGGTAAGTTCTCGTTTCTTTCTTTTGAGTTTTGAGACCATGAAGGAGTGCTTATTTTCACATCGTGAAAAATCCATCATTACGATCTGACCATTTTCAACAGTAGCCCATGGATTAAAACTCATGCGTAACTATTAAAATCTAACGAAATATATACTTTTCAGGTTGGCTGCCACTAAAGGACGAAAGATCAGTCGGAGAGATCTGCTCAGAGTCAATGTCCAGCGCACATGGTGTGTATCCTTTCTGTGCAATTAATGAAAAACCATGCCAAATTTAAACAGTTGATACGATCATACATATTGGGTTCATTTTTGCGAGTTAGGGGTGATAATAATGTTTTTTTTTTCTTTAATTAAATAAAAAGTAATTATTATTTATAATAATAAAACATTATTATTTAGCATCAAACAATAAATATAGAAGAGATAGAGCCTGTACAGGAATACCATTTAATCAAATCTGCATGTAAAGATTTACAAAGTAAATAAATATTAAAATAATTAAAATGCAAATAAAAACAAAAAGGGACGTTCTACACCAGAATAAATATCATAACATTTCAAAAATCTCTCACTTTCTTATTTGTAATCAAGATAATTAAATGATCCAGAGAATTTGCTTATAAATAAAAAATATTTAAGTAGCCTATTTAGTAGTAAAAATCTGAATCTCTGAACTGAAATGATCTGGAAAAATCAAAGTGTTAACCTATATGAAGATATTCCAAACGTTCCAAATGGATCTTGAAGGATTGTCAACATCCATATATTTTGCCACAATACCATTTACAGCATATATTTTGAATATGGTTTTAAAATTAACTTGTTTTATCTTAAGCAACACATTAATGGAGTTCTCGATGTGCTTCACAGCTGTGACATCATGGATTACGTGTTGGTCAGTGTCCCGCCCCCTGTACCAGGATTGCCCCGCCCACGTTTCTCCCTGTACCTGTCCTCTCAGCTGCAGTATGGAGTGGTGCTTGTCTACCACAGGCAGTGTGAATTTCTGTTAGGTCGGTGTGCTAAAACCTGAGGGCGAGTTATCATTATGGGAAATTTGTTTGGTAAAAAAATATTTTACAAGGTTATCAGTGAAATATATATTCGGCTTGATTTGCCAAAGATTGATTTAGTAGGATGAAGGCATGTAACAAAAGAAAGTTTTAGCTGTTTCGACTGCATCTTTGCTCTACAAAGTGCATTACAATGCAGTCTCTGATAAGGATCATGAAATCTATATCATTTCGAGATTTTAATGTGTATATTAACTGTGTTTGTCTATGATGTGTTCTCAGAGGACACTCAGGGGGCAATAGGGAGATTGCTCCGTCTTAACATGAAGTCCAACATTGATATGAAGGATGAAGAAACCAGGTCAGGCATTTGTTTCTTATTATGACCATGCATTATATTATGAAAGAGATTAATGGAACCCTTTTATGTTTTCTTCTCTTTATGATAATAATGTCTGATAAACATTTTACTCCTTTAGTTTAAACAATGATCTTTTTATATACTATTTTAAAATATTTCTATGTGTTTATTTAGCAGGGACAGTGTACAAATGTGACCCTGGACAACAAAACCAGTCTTAAGTGTTAATTTTGCGAAATTGAGATTTGTACACGATCTGAAAGCGGAATAAATAAGCTTTCCATTGATGTATGTATTTGTTAGGATGTGGCAATATTTGACAGAGATATAACTATATGAAAATCTGGAATCTGAGGGTACAGAAAAATCTAAATGTTGAGAAAATCATGTTTAAAGTTGTTTAAATTAGATCTAAATTAAAAATTAGGTTTTAATATATTTTTAGTAAGAAATTGACTACTGAATATTTTCATGGAATATGATCTTTGCTTAAAAATAAAAAAATCTATAATTTTGACCTATACTATGTATTTTGGCTATTGCTACAAATATACCCCAGCGACTTAAGACTGGTTTTGTGGTCCAGGGTCACAAATATTAAACATTACTGTAAATATGACCGAATATGCCATCAGTAGTCGTTGTACAGAATGTTACAAAAAATTACAAAAAAAACTCAAATTTGCATTTCATGCTATTTTTTAGATTTGCACAAGCAACATTGAGAAAATAGAATTTCTAACCCATTTTGGCACTTTTACAAATGATTCAGATTTAATTTCCAAAAAATACTTTTTTTCCAAAAACAGGACAAGGAGGACAAAAATAGGTTCTCCTGTCATATAGTGCTGAAGTGTAGTTATATACTGGCTATGAGTGAAATGACAAAAAAAGGCTTTCAAGTAAATTGAATTCAGAATGTTAGGTTAGAGCAACAGGATGTAAAATAAAATAAAAGCCACTTAGAGAGCTTGAAACACATAAAATGTCTCACATTTACAGTTTCTCACCTTTTTTCTTCCTTCTCAGGCAGAGCCACATGATCCCAGATGCTGCTGAACTATTTGAAGAAACAAAGGGAGCAAGGGATCCATTCTTCGGCATTATGGAGACTGGTTACGGCCTGCCCAGTCCAAGCAGCCTTTTTAAGGTAGATGCAACCCAGAATTCCCAAGACAAATTTCTGTTTATCAGTAAACAACACTGAAAAATGTTTCTTGAGCAGCAATCCCTGAGGACTGGACTACTCCTGATTTTTTATCATTATTAAACACTGAATTATCTGAGCTAAGAATGGCTTTTCTCAGTCATGTGTATCTTTCTCACTCTGACTCAGAGAATAGAAGAAGCCTTACCGGAGCAAGTCCCGCCCACTAGAGAACCAACACCACCTTCAGACGGTAATCACTTATTAGTTCACTGAAATGTGATCCGTTGCCATAGCAGCGCACATTTTTAAAATATCCATTGTCAAATGACACCATGGGGATTCACACCATTAAAAAAAGTAATAAAGAAAGGAGAAGACAGAAATATAGAAATGTGCATTTTGTGTGCTGTAGGCATCACGGCCAGCCAAGAGTCCATCACCATGACAGAAAGAGAGCCAGTCGCCATCCCTGATCCAGAGGTACACACTCCGTCTCCATATCATCGCTGTTTTAAATCCAGCTGTGGGTATCCTGAATGCTGTTTCTCTCATCCCTCAGTTTGAAGGAGCAGATCTGCAGGAGTCTGACATGATTGATCTACTGCTGGAGCAGCCCGATCACTTTCTCGGGCGTGAGTGTTCTCATTCACACCCATAATTATGTGCATTGATCCAGATCCAGATCCAGATTACACATGCACAAACTTATTGAACAAATAACACAAAACATGCCATGCCAGTTCATATATCGTTATTTAAAATGATTATATTATGTTTGCATTGTGACATTATTTCTTTAATGACAATTAAGCGCATTCTTTAAATGAAAGAATATTATTTATTATTCTAGATTGATCTGTCTGTCATCCATCGTTAGCACTTTACTTGAAATGGTGTGAATAAGACTGACACGACATACATCATGAATATGAAGGAGGTTTTATGCATATTTATGGAAACTCTTAATGTTTTAAGTGTCATTCGCTCAGTTATATCATGTTTGATGCAAAGATGACATTGTTCAAGATGCCTTTGTTACAACAACCTTACACTAACCAATACATCATAACCTGTCAGTGTCTGTCACGACAGCTTGACATTGGTGTGGAAGGATCTACATCTAGGGGGTGGAAATTGGTAGGTTTAGGGGTTTGTTTGTTTAATTTATTTTTATGTCAAGTTGTCATGACATAGACACTGACAGGTTAGGATGTAGTGGTTTATGTCAAGCTGTGTCAACAAAAGCATCTCAAACAATGTCATCTTTGCATTAAAAATGACATAAATGACACTTAATGACAGTTGTCATAAACATGCATAAACCTCCTTTATATTCATGATTTATGTCATGCCATGATTATGAAGGTGTCATGTCCCCCTACAAGTAAAGTGTCACCAATAGCCATTGACTTCCATAGCATTTTTTTCATGCAAGTCATGCAATGGAAAGGACATGACATGTGTTTTCATTAGTTTCAGCCTTTTCTGTCATGTTGTGTCTTGTTTGATGTCATGGAGATTTTGTAAAATGAGTCTGAAGTTTGAGAGGTGCTTGGTTTTTGCAGGTGATGATGAGAGGCAGCTCGAGATAGACAGGGAAAGAGAGCAAACAGAGACCGAAGAGGACAGAGAGCACAGGATACCTGATGAAAGAGAGCAGGAGAGAGCAGCACTTGAGCGAGAGGCAGCCAGAGATCTGACAACATCAGTCTCTTTAGATCTGTACGTTTAGACAGTCACACTCAGACTTAAGCTTTCAGTAAACAAACAATACGAAACGTTTACTTTGAAGGCTTAAAAGTCCCAGTGAAAATCTGGAATCTCTTTCTTTAGTGTTCATCTCTGTTGAAAACCAGCTGCTTAGGTATGTTTTGAGGCATGGAAACAGGTTTGAGCCGGTTTAAGCTGGTCCGGAGCTGGTCTTGATCTGGTCCTAAGCTACTATCTCCTTCTCAGGAACAGCTTAGGACCAGCACATAAGCAGCTTAACCAGCTAAATACCAACTTAAACCAGCAGCCATGCTTCAAAACATACCTAACCATCATACATTTATATCAAACAGGGATAATTAATCATATTTTAAAAGTGATAAAGATTTCCGCTTTTCTGGAAAATATTTATATTTTTGCATTTAAATATATATATATATATATATATATATATATATATATGCATATAATATGAAAAAATAATATACATTTATAGAATTATAATATACAATTATAATATTAAATAATAATATAATAATAAATAGTAATAATATTAAATGTTTTCTAAAATATATGCTTTATATATGTATATTTATACACAGTGCACACACATATATTATATAAACAAAAACTTCCAAGTTATGGCAACTTTTGTTTCATGAACAATGAAGGAGTTATATGAAATTCAGTTTGATTTTTTTAAAGTCGTCTTAATGTAATTTCAGTTGAAATGACTCATACAATCAAGTAAGGCAGCAGCTGTACTAAAATACAATAGATGAAAATAATTTACTGTAAAGCCACCAAAAGCAATCAGACGTGGGTTGCCAGATGTCAAGTGCTTAAATCCCCCAATCATGACTATTCCCTTATCCTCCTACGTAGAGACTTTGATGATTTGTCATACTGGCAAACATGTATACTTGAGCTACAAATCTGCAAGAAAACCTTCTCAGTGAGAAACTAACAAATCCAAACATGAATTTAGATTATGATGTATGTTATGATCATCCAGGGCACAGGTCACTGGCGCATCAAGCCAGGAAGCTGTCCTGCTGCCTGAAGAGGACCTGGGGCTGCCCATGGAAATGCCTGTGTTAGAAGAAAGAGAAAAGACCCCGGTATCTGTTTCTATACCTATACCGTCACCTCCGCCCGGCGAAGAGAAAATGGGTGTTGAACCCAGAGAAGAGAGGGCAGTGAGAGAGTGGAGCCCTGATCTTGAGGTGTGTTATGTTTTGAGATCAGTCTTCATTCTGCATCGAAGCATTCAACACATTTGTCGTCAAGCTCCGTGTGTCCCTCTGTCAGCCTGCTGTAGTGAGGCCTGAATCCCTTAGAGAGCAGAGGAAGAGGAGGAGACAGCTGCTCTTCATCGACAAAAACACTCAGATCTCTCAAGAGGAAATGAGGGCCCGGATTGATGACGTGGAGACTGAGACCAGGCCTTTGGTAAGTCTAGAAGGGTTCACAGTCTTCAAGTTAGCATTATATTGTGTGTGAAAGTGGTTAAATTGTTTTTTTTATCCCCTCCAAGGTGTCACTTGTCAAACCACCGTTTGAGAAGAAGGGTGCTAAAGAACTGCTCGAGAACCCTTGCATGAGTAAGTTGGTCGTATTTCAGTCTGAACTGATAATAAAATACACTTGTAATTCGCAAAGAGCCTTAAAAGAGTAAAAAGATGTTTTTTCTTTTAAATAAATGCTGCTCTTTTTAATTTTCTCTTGTTTTCTACTATTTATTATATATCAGATCTTAAAAAAAAAAGGAACACAGTAATAATTTAATAATGCAGCTTTGTTGAGCAGAAGAGACTTAAACAACGACTGATCCTGAACATGTACTGGAAGTATTTATACTGTATATACACAAATCAATTTTTACATTTAACTTTTTACGCTTGAAAGAATCCTGAAAAAAGTATCGCAGTTTCCAAAAACATATTTGCCATCACAACTGCCTATTAATTAGAATTAATAATCAGCGTATTAAATGATTTCTGAAGCATCATGTGATACTTTAGACTAGAGTTATGGCTGATGGAAATTCAGCTTTGCATCACAGAAATAAATTATGTTTTAAAGTGTATTAAAATAGAAACCCTTATTTTATATTGTAACAACATTTTGCAAGATTACTGTTTTTTTCTGTATTTTTAATCAAATAATTACAGCCTTGATGAGCATAAAGAGACTTCTGGTAGGGTATATACTGTACATGCATATGAAAGGAAAAATATAATAAATATTACACATCAAAATAAAAGTTTAATTTCCATGCTATTATTTCATGACAGTTTCCATAATGTTCACAGAAGCATCCTGTGCCTTACCCCTTCATACAGTCCAGAGTTGAAGCTGAAGGTCATGTTATTGACAGTGAAGTGTTATGCTTACACAGGCCTTCCGCCTGAAATCCTTGCGCTATGGAAACAGGCCGCGGTCCTAAGGCCCATCCTACCGTCCCGGCAGCGCAGGGAGGTTCCTGTAGCTGAGGAGACACCAGAGAGAGAGCAGGAGAGACCAGAACCAGGACAGAGAGAGGAGGAGAGAGAGCTCAGCTCAAAAGAGGTCATAACATGTGTCCCACTGAGAAATAACTAGTCCCATACAGACATGATTAATGCCATCAAGATCAACAAACTAAACCTTTTTGACCCGAAATGTTTACTTGAAGTCCCCTTGAGTTTTTATGGTCAAAGTGTGACCATAATAGGCATACATTTAGGATTCATGTCTTGGAATTGCATCTTAAAATGATTTTTTAGTTATACATGAATGAAATAAGTACCAGTTAGTACCAATAAGCAGAATATGTTTCTAATACACAATAAATTATTTATGTGTCAGTAATAACTCCAGCTGACTATTGCCCTTATTTAGCTGAATAACTTTTCAACATGAACAGATTTATGTTGATTTTAAACATTTTATATATATGCATTGTGAAAATATGATTACTTAAATGAAATCAAAGAGATACAAAGAGCAAATAAACAATGGCATATTTTAAGGACAGAAATCTTACCGCTTTTATGTACGAATGACAAATGTGCATCACATTAGGTTTATTAGTTTGTGTTAAACTGTGTAACCTGAATAGATGGAAATTTCTAAATACTGATCTTATTGTCCTACATCCATCCTACTGTAGATTCCCAGAGAAATGTTGGAGTCTGGCCTCTTCCAGCAAGAAACACCAGGTTACACAAACATCAGCACATACTGTATTGTGTAGAATAACGTTTATTGAAGGAAGGGAAATAAAGAGAAAATCATTTTAGCTGCTTTATTTATATACTGAATGTTCATGTTTCTGTGAATGTGCAGCCTCTCTGGTGGTTTTGGAGACGACAGATAAGGATTTCTCTCCACTGGAGACTCCTGAAATGAGACGGTGAGATGCTAAAAGAGAGACAGAAACTGTGAGACAGAAATAGCCGTCGCCGTCAGAAGTGACTGGTTTGACACTAGCGAGTTTCACATTCAGCTGCATAATTAAGTGCCTCTGAATAATGACTTTGTATGTGTGTGCTGTCACGGGCTCAGATCCCCTGTTCCAGAAATTCAGTTCGGTCTTGAGGGCATCCCAGAAGAGAGGGTCCCAGAGATAGCGGATATTACAAAAGATATCGAGGAACAATTAAGGTACTGCTGGAAAATGCTTATTTTTGATGTCATTGTCGACATAAAACTTTTTCTTTATATGCTACTGTTAGGGGTGTGACACTTATCCCACGAGAACAACGCGAGATTTTTAGACTTTTTATAATAAATCCTCCATGCTAAAATATATTGGCAAAAAAAATATTTTATTCAACAAAAACATTCCAAAAATGTAGGTGCATTTTATAATCAACTTTTTCAACGTTTTAATGAATTATGTGTGAATAACTTGTGAACACTGCAACATATTTAGCAACAAACTGACAGGCAAGTAATTACACAAAAAGTATAAACAATATTAATAACTAAAAACTGCTCACCTAGTCTGCGTGCAGGCAATTTTTCATGTCTACGTACAACAGTGTATGCGCGAGAACATGGCTAAAAGATTGCCACTCAAGTAGGTAGCATTGCACACGTGTCGAGCTCGTCCGTCCGCACTAATACGTAATTGAGTATGACTTGAAAGCGGAAGGTGCCAGACGGAACGCCGAAAGTGAAGTACACTCTGGCCCTAATACGTCTGCCTACAATGGACGCGATAAAGCGACCACTGAAAACCATTTGGAATTTGTGTCAGCACGTCATAAATAGAACGCGGCAGCAGTTTCCTGTCTGAGATTTGTTGCGCCGCATCGTACCACTATCGTCACACCCCTAACTACTGTGTTAATATTTTTTGTTATTTATTGAAAGGCTATTTATATTTGTATTATTATAGCCAGGTCCAGTCACATTTATTTGTATTGTGCTTAGGGCCGGGACTTTAACGCATTAATTTTGATGAACCAATTACACAAAAATAACGCATACATTTTTTTTTACGCATTTTAATCGCACTTATTTTTGCACCGCGAACGTTTCTTACTGGATGAGTTTCAGCGGACTGATTATACTGGAGCACGATCTAGTGTTTCTAATGTTCTGAATAGGGATGTCACGATCCCAATCGGTCGATCTGTTTGCGAGTTTTGGAAGTAAACCCGGTCCTGTAATCAGCGGTACATGCCATCAGGTGCGTGATTTCACATTGAGCCGTATATACTACACACAGCCGTTGTTCACTGAAGAGCTGCGCAAATTCATGCTGATAATGAACAACAGCTGTGTGTAGTATATACGGCTCAATGTGAAAACACGCACGGCACAATATTGGTCAGTTGGACTTGGTTGAACAAAAATAATCTATATTTTGTTGCTTAACCTTATGTATTCAGTTATTATTCAATGGTATACAAATCCATATGAAAAAACATACTACTCACTGTTCTCAGGTCAAATATTTATATGCGATTCATTTCGATTAATTAATTACAAAGCCGTCAGATTTATATATTTTACATTTATACATTTGAAAGCTGAACCGTTGATGTATGGTTTGTTAGGACTGGACGATATTTGGCTGAGAACTATTTTAAAATCTGGAATTTTATATTTTGATGGTGCAAAAAAATCTAAATATTGAAAAAATACCCCTTAAATTGTCTAAAATAAGTCCTTAGCGATGCATATTACTAATCAAAAATTAAGTTTTAATATATTTATGGTAGTTAATTTAAATATCTTAATGGAACACGATCTTAAAAAGAATACTATGTTAGAACCAGCCCCTTCAGTTTTTGACAAAGTGCTACACATCACAGATTTACTTTTACAATTCAAATATAAAAGAAGCAATTGTTTAAGTATTTCTTGGAAAATAGTTTTAATAATAATTAAAGTTTAAACGAATGTAATTTAATTTACCGTAGAATAGTAATATATTTATGTCACAGTTTCTTCAAGTTTAAACAAACTTTAATATGGATGAGTTTCTGTATGTCTGTTTGTTCCTGCATTGTGGAAATCATACGATCATATTAACACTTTTTTAGTATTTAACATTTATTGCTTTGTCCATTTCAGTAGCATGTGAGTGCAGAGAAATGTATTATTTAATTCATGTTATGTCTAATATATATATATATATATATGTATATTTGTTTTTCTTTTGAAGGCCACAGGATGTTGAAGATGTGGTGACCTTTCACTCTCTGCTGCCCCCTCAGGCCAGACGCAGAATTGTCGCCCACATGTTTTTTAAATTGCTAGGTAAGATTACGGCAGACGATTTAACATTCTATAACGCCTGAGTCTTGACAAAGTGAATGAAACGAAATTATTTTAGATTTTGCTGTAAACATTTAAGAGCACTGGGACTGTTCTCAGAGTGATGATTGACTCACCGAAATCAAATAAATTTTACCCTAGAACCAGCAGAAATTTAAAGAGAGAAATAATGCTACTTGTCAGGTATACTGTAGGTGACATAAACCCACTTCTGCTGCTGTCTGTCTACCCATGAGCCCTGATTGAGCTTAAATTGTGTGAGATTAAACACCACAACTAACAAAATGAATGCATTCGTTCTCCCCAGTGCTTAATTTATTGAAAAGTGCAATCCTCTGGACAGACATGTTGTCTTGTTTTGTGTTTTCAGAGGAAATAGTCGCAGGTCAGGTCACAGTGAGACAGGACGAGCCGTACAATGACATCATCATTTCACAGCCGTAGATCGACGAGAGCTTGCCATTGTTTCCAGACATAACTGGTGTGAGGAGATTTATTCACATGACTTATTATTATATCAGTGTTCTGGAACATTTTTAGTTGCGGTAACATTACTGATGGTTTAACATGTTTGTTATTGTTATTTATTATTGTAATATTTTGTACTCAATGGGAAAAAAATTACTTTTATGCATGGTAATGATACCATGTTTACTACCCTGTTTCTGTTTTTACTACAATATTGAATTGTTACGATTTTACTGTTCCACACTTTGTTTATTTCTTAATGTTTGTCTAGTTTTTACATACAGCACATATGAAATCTGCATTGTTGCTAATTTTAATCAATAAAGTTTATTTTGCCATGTTTTTGTATGCGTTCGTAAGAAACAAATAAAATGATATATACTTCACATTTGTGTTGACTATCTCATTTCACCAGGTTAACTTGAATAGCATTAATCTTTACACACAAAAAAAGCAGTTTTCTTATTTTATTACAAACTCTCATTTTTACAGGTTCATCTCAACAACACAGTTTTGTTTACCGCAAATCAGTTTTGGCACAAAATACATTAGGCACTAGGTTTACCACAAATACCAGCGTAGACAGAAGTGAATATGCTAAAATACATTTCAAGTTACTTCACCTTCATTATCGATTTGAACAATCAACTTTGTCATGAATATCAAAATCACAATTCAGTTTACTCCAAATTTGTTCTCAATCTAACATTTTCCCAACTACAACCTCCAGAAGTCCAGAGACATTCATGCTAAAGCCACGGACCTGTTTGTCTTGGAAAATAAGCCGAAGCCCCTAAAAAAGAAAAAGTGCAGTACTATTTGCTTTTGTAGATTTAAGAAATTTTAGGCCTCTAGAATAAAATGAAATTTTGTTAGGAGGCCGTCATATTAGCAGCATATTAGCTGTTGTCTGAACTCTTAATAGCGTAGTGATTTTTATGTGAATAACGTGAACTGTGAAACCTGCCGAAAACTCTGGAATATCTTCTGCCTTGAAACCTGAAAATCCTGATTGTATCGAAACATTTTGTAATGACTGGATTTCGTGTAACGACGGGAAATGAGTTTAAGTTTAGATTGAATCAAGTGATAGCATCATAATATTGAGTAATTCCTTCAGTATAAATATAGTGTCTAATAAAGGGAAAAACAAGCAAATGATCTCCAGCAAACTAATCAACTAAAAGGTGAAATGTTTCTTCTACAAGTCGTGTTTGTAAAGAAAATGTCTGTTATAGTTTGTCTACATTTTTAGAGAATCTTAATGTGAATAAAAAGTATATTCTGTTTTCTTGAAATGTGAACATTAAACAGCTGTTTATTAAGAAACTGTTAAGTTTTTAACTTAGAATAAGATTGTTTTCTGAAACAATCTGGAATAGTTTTCATACTATTGTAAAATAACTACATTTTTTATTCCAATATTACACAACCACATTTCAGCATCAAAGCCAGGAAAACCCAGAATCAGAGATCAGTAGTGAACGCCATCTTTCAGGGGATCTGCACCAATAACTAACTGCCTGAGGAATCAGATTATGAAATAGTGGAATCCATTCTTGCTAATAGCTGTATCTTGACAATGGAGTGTCTTCAAGAAGATCATCCTGCAGAAAAACACATCACATTATTTCTGAGGAAACACTTGAATTCTCCAATTTCATCATTATCAATCTTGATTCGCAAAACATACCATCACATTTGCTAAACATGACATAACTACCATGTTAATTAGAGATTAGAGCAAAAGTGGTTTATACCGATAATAATAGGCTGAACCACATAACTGATTAATGTACTGATTACTATACAATTATTATAAAAAAATATTTTCGAAAACAGTATTGAACAGCATAACTAAAAATGAACAATACTTCTTCACGATTTCTTATCCTTAGTTAATGTTGCAAATTGAAAAGTGGAAAGTGTTACCATTTCATATAAAAACAAATATCTACACAAAGTCCATTGCACTGAAATTAGATACACATGTATACTTTATTTGCTTCTATTTTAGAACACCTTTACAGTAGAATATTATTATTTAATACTAATTAATGTAAAAATTAATTAATTGCAACTAACCCCCATCTAAGATTAAAGTTTTTTAACATACTTTTACTTTTCAAATTAATGTAGAAACAACATAAAGAAAGTAAATCTTTTTTTATGACTGAAGGCCAGTATTTTTTTTTACTTCAAATGTTTAGCCACCATAGTATTAGACTACACAAAATAGCAACTTCTAATTTAAGTGAACTTAAAACAATCTTCACATAAACTCATGACAATAAATGCAAGTGGGAAACAAAAAGAAACTGAATAAAGTTATCAACATTAAATTCTAAATTAAATATAGATGAATCCTTTAAAGATGCAAAATGTCCTTTTTGTTCTTTGATTAACAGTCATGACAGCGACTGGGTTATGAGGTTATTTGACTGCTATTACTTTAAGAGCTGCCGCTGCTGAACGTGTCACGTGATTCATGCTTTAAGATCAAATAATACGGGCTACAGCACACACCGCTGTATTTGTGGGTGTAATTGAAGAGTACATGCTTCGAGCATAGTTTTTGTTCTAAAACAGCAAGGTGTGCTCTGATTGGCCAGCTATCATTCGTGATCGCAGAAACAACAGCACTACCCCCACTGCTCAAAACTCGCCTTCTTTTAATAAGAAAACCTAACTTTCTTACAGGTTGTGAGTCAGAAGCGTCAGACTGTTCTTGTAGAGCTAGGATGCTCCACTTTCTAGTCTCTGTGCACAGCCAGCATAGACTTCTCTGCAAGTTTTAGGAGTACTTCCTCAGTAAATGAGCTGAACACACTCAAATATTTGTGTTCAACTGTTATGAAACAGTGTTGTGAATACAACTTAACCACTGAGAGAATGATAGCTCCGCCTTCTTTCTTTGTGTAAACATTTGAGCTGTGTTTAAACAAGCCCGTTTAGGGGGAGTGTACTTTCACTTTTATAAAGAATATCTCTTTGGTTTTGAGACTTCAGTCTTTGAAACTTTACAGATCTTCGTTCTGCATTAAGAGCTTGTAACACTCTAAAGAGAAAGGAAAATTTGAAATTGTATCATATTAAATCTACATATAAAACAAACAGAATCGATCATTCTGCCTCTAGAGGTCACTCTTGTTCTGCATAACGATTGTGGACCTTAGTTGCTCCAGCTGTTATTGTTCAACCTCTAATGGAAATCTACAAATCTATCAAAGGTCTTAATGTGAAATATTCCAGTTTGCTCACCATAGGGAGGTCTTGGAGCCGGTGGAATTCTGGATGCTCGCTCCGCTGACGGAACCTGAGGAAGAGGACGGCTGAGACCATGGCAGTGCAAATAATGAAAATGGTGACCAGAGCAGCGAGCAGGGGGTCCAAGGGTGAAGCAGGGCGGTGGGGAACTTTGCCTGAATCTAGAAGATTGGTGAATGGAGGAGAAACCAATTATCACTATCACAGGAAATAATACAGCTGAAAGGACATCGTGTACAGACCACAGAAGTAATAAAAACAGTTGGAAAAATAATGAAATTATCATCTATCAATGTGCTTACTAGACCTGGAAAGACACTAACTCAAACAAATTGAATGATTCTCAGTGCTGATTATTTTTCTGGATTAAGTTTAAAATGAGCTGAAGCATTCACCATTATTCTTACTTTGACAAATATATTTTAGTTTACGAATGCAGTAGTAGTCTTGCGTAGCCAGACCTTTATATTGACGGCTGAAGGTCTGGAATTCATAGCAGCTTTCTTTGGCAAGGCCCGCCCATAAGGCCGTTTGACCGACATGTCAAACAACCAATCACAGTTCGTTTCGTTCAGCGTCACGTTTCAGGGCATGGAAATATCCCCACAACAACAGAACGGCGTGCAACAAGTCAGTCAGCACAGAAAATCCCGATAAGACGCTCGCGGTAAACATCTGTTTAAAGCATATCTCTCCCCTTTTTAATACCCAGAAGCAATTCTGGAGAATCAAACACAAACCAGCGTCTGTTGTTTCGCGAACTTGCGAAAGCGATCTTGATAAATGCTCATTGTCACTCATGTAAACATGACAGTTTTCCTTCTGTAATTACACACATGCACTTTGTTTCCCGGCGGACCGTAAATAAACGTGACACTCGCGCCCCCGGGAAATCCAATAACATTCAACCAATCAGATGACGACTTCGACATTCCTGAAGTGTTTCCAGTTAAGTGTACCATATGCATCAGACGTTTAGCCAGCGTTCCTTGGGTGTGACGTCTGAGGCTGAGACTAATGCAGTAGCAATACATTTCTGTCATAATTTCTTTAAATTAAACCAGACTTTTATTTTGATGGATTGTCGTGAAGGTCTTTCAGTTTTAATTTCAGTTTCGGTCTGTTTTTGATGGTAGCTTTTCTCAAGGTAATCATATGGACTATTTTTTACTGTTTCTTTATGAACTTTGGAATGGCATGACAGTAAAAGAATTTGCTGCACATACCTTGATCCCCCACATCCAGTTCAGAAGGCTCATCCTGGTGTTCCAAAGGAGCAGGTCCAGTGACCTTTGAACTGCTGGTCAGGGCCATCTGAGAAGTATGAGGGTAAGTGGGGGTGAATAGTGGAGCTGTTTGTGTTGTCTGGATCACGCTGCTGGCTGGAGTAGAGACTGTCTGAGGTCCTTCACTTGGACTGATGAATGTTGCAGGAGCTGTGGTGGCTACTGAAGATGAAACTGTGCTCCTCAAATGAGAAACTGATGGGCTGCTAGCAGTAGAACCTGCAATAGATAGATAGATTTGACCCGTTTTAAGGTCTGCCGGGCATAAACCGTTTTGAAGAACTTGTGTTTTGAAGTTGTTTTCTAAGAGTCATACTTAAGGTCCGGCATAAGTGCCGTAAACCAATAAGTAGATATTCAACTGCCCTAAATATAGCTGTGTTTCCAGTGAAATGTCAGTATGAGAGAGGGATATTATTTACTAACACAGTCGTGTTCCAAAATGTTACACCCACGTCAAGCCATTATTTACGGACATTCGTTTGATAAAAGTGGGTGGAATGTGCCAGTTTCCCAGAGAGTCTCACGAGTTCAGTCTGGATTCAGTCACATTAAGCCCAGTGTTTCATCATTAAAGTGCAACAAAGTGTTGTACACCCACATGAAAGCACTCAGACTAGAAGACAAACGCAAATGTCAGTGCATGAAACCTGAAACATTGTGTCTTTTACAACAATATGAAAGCAATGCCACCATCTTTGCTGTCAATGTTTTTCAATGGCTGATGTTAACGTGAGCAGTGTGGCAGATTTGGTTAAAGTCAATATTTAACAATTTATTGTTGGCAAATACATTTTTTTTTAATTTAAACTAAAAAAAAGTTAAACGGTTTTATGGAAGCATTCAGCAACAGGTCATAATCGAACCCGAATTTCCATCTTGGACACCAACCAGAAAGTCACAGCTCTGAATAAAACACACTGTAAAAAATAAATTAATTAATTATAAAATAAAATATTTATTTAAAATAACTTTTAAATAAAATCACTGACATATTAAAGGCGAAAGGTTTAAAAAAAATCACTTGAGTAAATTTGATAAGAAAACTGTATTTAAGTCTTTATATAAATGTTTAATTCAATTAGTTAATGTGTGCCTATATGTTTTGAACATTATCTTGTCTTCTACTGTCCATGTTGTTGTTCTCAACACAAAGGATGGCAAATTTGTTTTTAAACCTTAGTTAGACTGATTAACGACAGATAGCTTTTGCGATTAGATTAGGTTTAATTGTATTAGTCTTGCCTGGCACCGAGGCTGTGTCCGTGTTGAGGGAGGTGACTTCTTGCAGCGCAGGGGTCTGTGAGATGGCTGGTGAAGGAGAGGTGTCTTTGGATGACTGTGATGGAGGAGGAACTGTAGGTGTGACCTCCGTCGTGAAATTCGCTGAAGGAGAGGAGACGCTTTGATAGGCTGTCGTGGCTCGTGATTCCAAAATGTTACTTTCTGAAGTCATGCGATTTACTGGAGTGACTTCATTCAGAGTGGATCTTAGGTCTGGGGATAAGTCTGTTGTCTGACCTTGGGGAGAAGTAGAAAATGTCTACATTAGCAAGCTTGCTCGCTCTCATTAATGTACTTTTAGATCTAGATGGAGGGAAACATTTGTATGCAATGAAATTGATTTGAGCAAAGCTACAGGAAGAACGCTGTGTGTTCTCATGCTGAATCGGTTACGTGGGCGTTCCAGACCGGATCTGTACAGTTGAGTTTAATAGTCACACAGTGCATCCACAGAACAAAGCAGTTGTGACCTTTATGTGTCAACAAGGAGCAGAGGAACAAACAAACCAGATAAATAGAGATTTTGTCTTTACATGTGCAGGTTTTTGTAGATTCAAAAGACAGAAAAGAAGACCTCAGTTACACCTTAAACCACTTAAACCGGTTAATTAGATTGATAAACACCTAAATGTTATGTTAAAAAATAAAATCAAATAAGTAAATGATTAAATTTGGAGATTCGAACTTGTGTCTTCCACATCAGCACCAGATCAATGTGTCAGATCAACCAACACATCCAATTATTCATGAAATTAACACTAAAAAACGAGATCTTACTTTAAGAATCTAATTAGCACTTAAGGGGGGAATGCTAATAAATACAAATTAGACATTATGTTACAAAAATGTATAATATGTTTCTACTTCCAAATATATTGCTAATATTGGTAATATTTTAATCTTTTGCATGTAAGGATGTAAATAGATACAGAATTGATATTTGAATGGATTTTGTCCCATTATAGTGTCATTTCAAATAAATAAGATGTATGTAAATCATTAGTGATTAATCTGAAGAAAAAAAAACATCCAAGCAAGACAAAGCCTGCAGATAACATTATGGAATCCTGTTGTTGTTTTCATGCTAAAATCCAGTAAACCATAAGCCATGTGCTTACCTTTTATGACAGACAAAACCATCGCAGTCCATATAATAATAGCGCTTTGAGTCCTCATGTTAGATAAAGCGACTCCAGCGCAGACACCGTGCAGATTCGCTCTGTGTATCCGGGATGATCTTTCCGTTAGATGACAGCGGGCATCATCAGAGCTAAAAATATCCCGAGGGGTCTGGGCTTCGACGACGGGGTGTGGTTAAGCGCAACCTGCGGTCTAAACGACAGCTTATTTATAAAGACAGCCAAATGCTTCGGTCTGTGAGACCCTTTGAATCGAATATGAAGCTACAGAGAGGTTTGAGTGTGAAGTCAATGACGTGTGGCGTCAGCTGTTATTAGTGCCAGCCACGTGCGCGCGCCGCCGCCAGACGGGACCATCCCGTCAGATCTGCCCCCCGCGAGCGCACAAACACGCACACATGACCCGACAGGACTCCAAAACACCCCCTCACACCTCACCACAGAACACACACCGTTACTGAGCACAAGAATAGAAGATAAGGACTGAGAATGGAGGCAGTGAATGCAGACGAGTTCACGGTGGAGGCAGTGGAGAGGGTGAGTGGATTGTGAGTTACTCAAAGAAACACAATAACCCTCGAACATTTGTGTTTGAGAGGACTTGGCTAACTGTGGCTCGGCTATAGGGGAAATTGTCGCCTGTATTTTAGTTGCTGTAACTGGTCATCATTTAGTTTTTCCACTATGTTCATGGCATAACAATTTGGGGTCTGAGTGACCTTAACATAAAATCATCAGGTTGAAACTTTAACAACTTTAACATATCATTTCTAATGTAATTGCTTATTAAAACATTACCTACATCGTAATAAGACACAAAGGCCCCAGCATGAAAAAATGCAATTTTACACTCCTATTTTTTTTTTTTTTTTTGCGCTGTCAAACGATTAATCGCGATTTATCTCATGCAAAATAAAAGTTTTTTGTTTACATAATATATGTGTGTGTGCTTTTTATATTTATTATGTATATAAAAATACAAACAAATGCATGTATATTTTTAAGGAAAATATGTTATATATTGTAAATATATTTATATATAATATAAAATATAAGAATATAAATGTATATGCATCATGCATGTAAATATTTCCAAAACATATCCTGTATGTGTGTATCCATATATGCATAATAAAATACACTCACAATTTTTTTTTATTTTGGATGTGATTAATCACAATTAATCATTTGACATATATTTGTTTTTATTAATTTTTTTATTATTTGTTCCACAATGTGCTTTTGCCCAAACAAAAATCACATTACTAGGACGGAGACCAGTCAAATTAACTTTTTTCAATAAATAAATAAATATTTCTTCTTCTTTTAGGTTTGACTGAGCCAGATAAACCTGTTAAAGTAATTTAAAGAATAAAAATATATTTTCAAATTTGATATTATCATTTTGACAAATATAAATAAGATGGGAGTAAAATCTTAAAATAAAAAAGCAGATGAAATTGTATTGTCTGAGTCATGTTGAATTAGTAGTTTTAATTAAGTTAATTTTTAGAAGTATTTTTTTGTTATGTCTTAATTATAAATGTAATTACAGAAATGTATTATATGTAACTGCATATAGTTATCTTTTTTTTAAAAAGTATAATGTAAAAACATTATATGCATTATGAGTAATGTAATTTTTCAGCTGTTGAGTATAATAATTTTAAAGTAAGTTGAAATAATGCATAATGCACTTTAACAGAAGTATACCTTCGATCAACAGTGGAACTCATGATATTTAAAAGTATGTAAGGTAACATAAAAAAAAAACTATAAAGAAAAAAAGATGACTGCCACACTGTATTGACCAATCAGAAGCCAGGACTAAACTATCAATTCATAACTGAGACTAATGTAAAAAAAGGTTTTGCAATATCATATGTCACGCAGAACATTTCTGTCACTGCTTTACGTTTCATAAAAAATGTGAGAATAACAGTTCCTTTGTGCCTACAACTAGTGCCTCCACCTTTCTGAAGAGACACTTTAGGGCGAGAATTATTGTTAACACTTCAGCCATGTATCTTAAAAGCTTTCTTTAAGAGAAGTTAAAAAAATCCAAACTGCCCAGGTTTGGAGATGTAAAACTGAGGCAAGTGCAATAATTCAAAAGAAGTCCATTTAATCAGCTCCATTCAGGGCTGCCTTTCTTTTGGACAATGCTGTCCCTGAGGCATCTATTCCTTCATATTCCCATAATTCCACTCACAGTTGAGTAAAGCCACACAAGTTTGAAGGTGTTTGTCCTTGTGCACTTCAGAACAATATAGAAGCTTCTGTAAGTGGAAAGTAACTTGATATCTTCAGTAAGCTGTGCTAGTCTAATAATAACTGTCAGCATGTGGGGGATTTGGTGGTGCTTTATGTTATGCTTCCCCATTGTGTGCTGTGATTTCAGTTACATCTTATCTATGCACTATCAATACATTTTGTAGGGGAAAGAATATGGTAATGTCAATATGTACTGTTAAAGCCAGAAGTTTAGAATCATTATGATTGGTTGATATTTTTAACAGTCTTTTATTTTTTATTTTATTTTTTTACCTTTTTCCTGTGATGCAGGGCTGAATTTTTCAATGTCACATGATCCTTCAGAAATAATTCTGATACTGCTGATTATATGCGATATGCTAATATGCTCAAAAAGCATAATGAAATTAAAACTTTTATTGTGATAATATAATATAATATATAATAATGTCTTTACAGTGACTTTAAAATGAAAATTATTAATTTCTAAAAAAAAATAATAATAATAAAGCAATTTACCCAAACAAAAATATTAATTTGGAAGACTTTAGCTATGGCTGCTAATAATTCAGCTTTGTCATCACATAAATAAATTAGGCTATATTTTAAAATAAATGAACATATTAATAATTAGCATACTATTATATAATATATTATCTATATTATAGAATGTAACTAAAACTATAAAAAAAATATCTGAACATTATTGTATTTCATTTTTTTCTGTATGTTTTTTAGTAAATGCAACATTGATGAGCATAATGATGTGTAATTATACAAGAACCCGTCTTTGGTCTTTCCTAATGTTCTGCAGGCTCTTCAGCAGCTCTACTATGACCCTGATATGGACAAGAAGAATGTGGCCCAGAAGTGGCTCACACAAGCCCAGGCATCACCGCAAGCCTGGCACTTCTGCTGGGCTTTGCTCTGCCCAGACAAGGTATGCAGAGGGTTCCACTACACCACCCTGTTGAAAAATCTAGCATATGCTGGTTATGTTTTGTAGCGTGGCTGATACTTTAAGCTGATTTAGCTGGTCATGAGCAGATGTAAGACGGTTCTTAGCTGGTCATGGGTCGGTTTAAATTGACTTAGCTGGTCATGAACTTATTTAAGCTGACTTAGCTGGTCATGAGCTGGTTTATGTTGACTTAGCTGGTCATGAGCTGTTTTAAGCTGACTTAGCAGGTCATTAACAGTTTTAAGTTTGTTCTTAGCTGGTCATGAACTTATTTAAGCTGACTTAGCTAGTCATTAACAGTTTTAAGTTTGTTCTTAGCTGGTCATTAACAGTTTTAAGTTTGTTCTTAGCTGGTCATGAACTTATTTAAGCTGACTTAGCTGGTCATGAACTTATTTAAGCTGACTTAGCTGGTCATGAGCTGTTTTAAGCTGACTTAGCTGGTTTTGTGCTGATCCTAAGCAACTTGCTCCTGCTCAGGACCAACTCAGCACATGACTTAAACCAGCTCAAACCAGCAGCCATGCTTCAAAACATACCTAACCAGCATATACTGGATTTTTCAACAGAGCACCGATTAAAAAGTATAAATGTCACTGCATTACATTTATATTTGGTTTCACATTAGGTTCCTGAGATCCAGTTCTTTGGGGCAAGCACATTACATGTTAAAATCTCCCGCCACTGGTCTGACCTCCCGCCGGGTCAGTTAGACTCGCTTCGTTCACAGCTCATCACCCAGGTCGGCCAGTGTGCATCTGGGCCCAAGATGGTGCTGACGAGGCTCTGTGTCGCTCTTGCCTCTTTGGTCCTTCACATCTTACCCGAAACATGGCCGACAGCAGTTCCAGATCTTCTGTGTGCCTTCCAGACTGGAGAGAGTGTGACAGAGGCTGACGGTCAAGCCCGATGCCTCACACTTCTTGAGCTCCTCGCCGTTCTTCCTGAGGAGCTGCAGAGCAGCAGGATCCCAGCCTCCCGGCGCTCGCAGCTGAGAAGCGCTCTGGCTGTGGACTGGAGCTCGGTCTGCTCCCTGCTCCAGCAGTTACTGCAGCGGCCGGGGGCACCCTGTCCGGTCAGAGAGCGGGTGCTGAGGTGTGTGTCCTCCTGGCTCACACTGGACATCACTTTAAAAGACAGCGAGGGCTTGCTGGAGAGCTGCTTCGCCCTGCTGAAGGAGCCTGAGCTGTTTGACACAGCTGTAGAGACCATCGTCAGCATCATCTCACAGCCTGACTGTCAGAGGTGAGAGAACACTGAGAAGACAGAGAAGCTGTTTGTACTGTTAAAACACACTAATAGTTCTGTCTGTTTCCCTGAGCTTTCTCTTTCTACGTCATTGTGTATTCAAAAAAGCAGGATTAAGTTTATTGGAGTTGCGTGTAAAATTTCCAAAACATTTTTAAAATAAACGAATAAACTTTATTTTTATGAAATATAAATGAAAACGAAAAAAAATGAAAAATTGCTGAAATTATAAAGAAAATTAAACCGAAAAACAGTAAAAAGTCTCATAATATTTAACGTGCAAATTCTTTTATAACTGTTTAATTTTCCCAAATACAAGAAACATTTCAAAAACTACAAAATACAAAAACATCACATTTCTAAATGGCTTCACAGAAGATTGTGTATGAAATATTATTTTTTATGGTCTGTGTGTGGAGGTTTGCAGACAGTCTGCTGAAGGTTGTTCCTCAGGTGCTGGCTCTTCGGGAGCCGCTGAAGAAGGCGATCCAGGACGGAGACATGGAGACGTCTCACGGAGTCTGTCGCATTGCTGTAGCTCTGGGAGAAACGCACTGCAGGTTGGATATAATGATCTATATGCATCATCAATCTCTCATTAATAACAGTCTTATATGACCTCAGATGGCCTGGGTCTATAAGAAAACCAATTCATCATCATGAAAGCTGTTCTCCCTCGTTCTGTCCCTCTCGACTCCCCAGGACTCTTCTGGAGCAGGTGGATCACTGGCAGGGCTTTCAGGCTCTAGTGAGCATGATTATGTCCTGCACAGGTACACCTGGACACTATCCTGTGAATGAGACCTCCAGCTCGCTCACGCTCACATTCTGGTACACCCTACAGGTACAGATCCACCTCAAAACATCACTCACGATGGATGCCAGGTGGTGTTGCGTTGACTGAACTGGAGCAGATATGATGTCGGTGGTGTCATTTTGGCTGCTTGTTTCAGGACGATATAACGTCACTGGATGCTGAGAGGCAGACGCTCTATCTACAAATCTATAGGCCTGTGTACTTCCAGCTGGTGGATGTTCTGCTGCAGAAAGCGTGCTTCCCCAGAGATGAGGACAATGCTGCGTGGTCCACAGATGATAAAGAACAGTTCAGGACCTACAGGTTAAACTAAATTTAAAACAAAAAGTGGGAAGGAATATAACTGCACAGTTAAAATTATTTTTTAATACTAACCCTTTATAAATAGGATTAATAATCAACAAGTGAACTAAAAAAAACTGTGACAATATGTGAACAATATAAATTGTCTAAATAAAATTGTACATAGAAAACGTTAATTAAAAAATTATAATTTAAACAGTTTTTAGCTCTAATAATATTTTATATTTTTTATGAATAATTATAATTTAACTTAAAGTTAATTTGCGTATAATAATTGCAGTGATTGGAAAAAATTATATGCATTACATTTCCTTGGGATATATCTTGAAATTTAATTGAAAATACAAAATATATTGTTCTTGCAGACTTCAAAATATATTTAAAATTTATTCTGTAAGTTTTAGTTAACTCTATGCCATCATATATATTTTTATTTGTATATATTTTATCTAATAATATCTAAATATTTTTATATTGTCCAAAATTAAAAAAACACATTTCGCATTTACTCAAAATCTGTTTTTAAGTCTGGAAACTGATTTACCCCATGTATATTTTGTAACTTATATTGGCATTTAAGGGTTTAAACTAAAAACAGTATATTTTAAATGTAAAAAAAAATCATCATGCTGTTTACAGTATATAACTGAAACTGGGTAAAAAAAAATTATATATATTTTATTTATCAGTGCATCTTTTTTTACAATGTGTTAAATTATAAAGCAAAGGCTAATAGTTAAAATGAACTGTGTGTTCATTCTGTGTTCATTGATCCTCTGGCAAACAGCATTAATATTTTAAGTCTAATTTTTTTCTTCTCCATTCAGTCTTCATTTATTTTTCATTTGTATCATAATGCAATAATAAGCATGTTTAATTGGATTTGAGGGTTGACATATCGGATACTCTGATGTATGTGTATGAGCTGCTGGGCCCAGAGCTCCTCAGAAGCCTGTATGATAAACTAGGCACGCTGCTGACGGACACAACACACCCCTCCTCATGGCAAGTCAGTCTTAATGTTACACTGGCTTATAAATACGGTGTAAATGTCATGTATTATATTGAACTGTATCTCTGTGTCATCTCCCTCTCTCCCGTGGAGGATATAGAGGCTCTGCTGTTTGGGTTTCAGTCCATTGCTGATACTGTAGATGTGGGTTACTCAGACGTTATTCCAGGACTGATCGGTCTGATTCCTCTCATCACAGCAAACAACGTTCAGCTGGCTGAGACCATCATGTTCACTATAGGTACACTCATTCAGTCCATTTAGATATTAGATTGTGTTCAATGTCAGTTCAGTTTAATTATTGTAGTGAAACATCACTGCTATCATGGTCTCTTGCAGGCTCTTTGGCCGAGTGGTTATCCGATCATGCGCTCATGTTGGCGAATGTCCTGCCTCTGGTGTTGCATGGTCTGTCCAACCCAGATCTGTCCCTGGCTTCTGTCTCAGCTCTGAAGAGAATCTGTCGAGAGTGTCGACATGACCTCGCCCTTCATTCCAATGATATCATGGCCGTCTCACAGGTTTAAAAAAACTTTACCACTGCAGTTGCATCAAAATATTATCAGTGAGTAATATACAAAGCTCACTGTGGTCTTTTCGGTCACAGACGGTGCTTGTCAAAGACATCCATAAAGTAAGTCCAGTCCATTTGTTTGCTAAGTTTTGGTAACAATAGCTGTAACTTACACTAGTAAAAAAAAAAACATTAATACTTTGCATAACGGTTAACCCTTCGAAGCTTTTCGAAGAGAATCCCACCTTGGCTAGTCATTTTTCGTTTCCATATAGTAACAGTAAGATAATGCACTTCTTTTGGGATGGATTATTACATGTCTTTATTTTCACCATAAATAGTTGTTAAAAGGAAAATTTATCCAAAAAGTGACGTGTTATAAACCAGACATTTTTAATAATGCTGGTAACCACGGTAGTCACTGAATACCGTAATACTATGAAAGTGTCTTGAATATCTTCTTTAGTGTTCAAAAGATTTTAATTCTTTTAATTTAGCATTTATTTGGCCAAGCTGGGTCAAAATGATGTAATGATAGTAATGGCCAATATATGTAGTGTAAATACATTTATACCAATTATTTGTTACATTTTGGTATGCATTTGGTAACACTTTACAATAAGGTGTCATTTGTTAACATGAACGAATAATACATTTATTACAGTATTTATTAATCTTTGTAAATTTAGTTAATAAAAATATAGTTGTTCATTGTTATTTCGCAGTGCATTAATTAATGTTAACAAACACAACTTGAAGTTTTTATAATGCATTAGTAAATGCTGAAAATGCCTTTAACTAAGATTATTTAATGCTGTGGACGTATTGTGTAATTTAGTTTATGTTAACTAATGTAGTTAAATAATGTTAACTATTGAACCTTACTGTAAAGTGTTACCATGCATCAATTTGAAGTGTAATTTTTGCAGAAAGCAGTTATAGACTTAGAGTATTGCTGTCTGTGTGAGAGTTTGTATGTGGTTGTGTGTTTATCATTTTACCCCTTCATTTCTATGTCTGTTTGTTCAACACCGTGGCTGATATAAAGATTTTATTTAACAAAAAAAAGCCTGTGTTGATGTTTTTCACCTTAATTTACTATGATTGCTCAGTTTTGATAGAGAACAGCATATGTTAGATTAATAAAAAAAATGAAGATGGCATATTTAAAATAAAAGGAAGAAAAAAAAAGTGTCACCCAGATTTATAAAACCATTAAAAGAATGAAATGCTTATAAGGGTTAATAGATTACATTATTTAATTAAAAAAAAATTTGTGTCTTTTTCATCTGTGTTCATGTGAATTCACTGATCGTGCCAAATAGCCATATTGCAATATGTGATTGTATGACTGACAGTAAGTCTCCTGTACAGAGCCCTCAGTGTTTGTGGATAATGCAGGCGCTGGGCTTCCTGCTCTCAGCCCTGCCCCGTGACCAGATCCTGGGGAAGCTGCTCTCTCTGGTCACCCCTCACATCCAGCAGCTGGAGAAACTGGCCAACGAGCCGGTGAGAAGAAATAATGTACAGTGCATGCTGAGTGCATGCAGTGCATGCAAAAATTGTGTTTGTATAGTACATTGTTCCAAAAAGGAATATATAGTTACCTTTAACGTACCTGAATTTGGTGGAACATGAAGGAAGATACTCTCTTTTACCCTTCTATGCAGCCCAGCTCTGCTAATAAGCTTCCTATCGTCCGCATCCTCGGCCTGCTGGCCAATCTCTTCTCTACATTTGACCTAAACAAACAAAGCGAAAGATTGGAGTTCATGAGGCCCGTCCAAACACAGCCACACAACCCGGTACGAGAGCCCAGCAAGACTCAAACACCAATCAGCTATTGGTGATTAGCAAGCCTGTTTGAATCCAAAATTAACACCCAGCAGCTCTTCTGGGCGTTTCTCAGGTGGTGGTTGTCCTGCAGCAGGCCTTCCCTCTGATCCAGACCCTTCTCAACAAGTGGCTGAATGAACCGGAGGTGGTTGAGGTCAGTGTTCGTACACGTGTGTGTGTGTTTGTGGGAATATACGAATGATTGGATTCTCTCTCACCTCATCTCAGGTGGTGTGTGCCATCTTTGAGAAATCCCTGAAGACCCTTCTCCATGACTTTGCGCCACTGGTGACTCAGCTCTGTGAGCTCATTGGTCAGATGTTCAGCGCTTACCCACAAGCCTCGGCTTTAGACCTCACACGACAAGTAATGGCATAACGTATAAACAGCTTGATGATAAGACAAGTATCATAAATACCGTTTATGTATTCTTTTCATGTTTCCCTCTAGTTAGTACACATTTTTGGCTGCGAGAAGGATTTCTTTTCTCCAATCATTGCTCTGTTGGAGCTGATTACCAACATCACCATGTCCATTTTTCAGCTCGGTAAGAGATTAGAATGAGTCGCTATCAACATATCAACTCTGTCAGGGTCTGAATTGTAAGTGATTAGTCCATTCAAATGCTTAGCAAAAGTGCATTAAGGGGATAGTTATCTACAGATGAATAATCGTTTTTACTCTCATTGAGGTATGATTTGCTTTCCGAAGCATATTTTTATGAAAAGTTTACATTTTGTTTTTGGGAAATAGCAGGTTGACATGCATGCAAGGTCAAAAACACTTTTAAATTTCTTATAATATGCATTAATTTGTAATTTATTTGTTAAACGACTCGTTCATCGGTTAATTGCAATTGGTCAATTTCGTTTAAAGCAGTGTTTGTGAGCTTTTAATTCTCTGAAAGCGGCACCTGTTGACGGTGTGAATTAGTATTTTCATTCAGACCAATGTGAAAAGACCAAAAAGTGGGCGGGCAGTATGCTAATGCTTCGTGTTGCTTGGGACTCGTTTTCAAAAAAACTTGTTTCAATGATTCAGAGATGACTATTTCTTTTAAGAAACAATAACTTTATACACAGTTAACTTTCAGATTTATTTCACCTTAGTTCTGTGTTACACACTGCATTAAAGCTCATTTTCAAAAATCAATAATAGGGGCTCTTTAAAGCTATATAAAGTAACTTTTTCCACGGTGAAACATTTTGCCCTTAAAGAAATGATTAGCAATTTTGATGAATATTATTTATTGTGTGACCTAGAAAAATCTCAAATATAAATATCTCAATAAGCGGACTCTTTTGTTGGCTAATAAATCATAAAAATACCTTTAGCATGCACAATTTGACAAGCTTTGATATTAATGCTTGACTTTACAGTTATTCATACAATGTTGTAGGCTCCAGAGATCATCCAGATGTGGTGGAGTCATTTATGCAGCTTCACGCTCAGGTCTGTGAGCGTGAATTTCTGCCATGGTCTTTACATGCTAAACCATTTGCATACATTTTTATAGATTACATATTTTAGATACTTTTTAATTGTAAAAGCAAAAACTCTTCTTGTTGTTCTTACCATGTAAAGAGTTTTTTTCCTAATATTTTCTCTGATGTCTTCAGGTTTTGAGAAGAAAGTCTGACCTTTATCTTTTAGAGCGTCTTGATATCAAAGCAGTTTTCTACTGTGGTGAGCATCAGTAAGTGTATTAACAGCTGCAACGTCCATTCGTTCATCCATTAATTAACTGTCTATGTTTATTTAGGTATCTTGTCTTTCAAATTTCCTGAAACTCCAACACTCAAAGCAACTTGTCTGCTGTTTGTAAGTACAACTCACCGAACATACTCCCAGAAGTGGTTCATCTTTACAGACAGCTGTAGTTGAACATAGAACCCGAATACCAGAGCTTGTACTGGAATAAACTCTTTCTGTACTGTTAATACTTGCACTATTGGTCACCCTGTACCTTTGTGAGTACTGTATGCTCCCTGATATGCTCTCCTGATGCTCCTGCGCAGACGGAGCTGATCTCTCATTGTGAGGATATTCCTGCTGTGAGGGAGCTGCTGCAGGAGGACGGCAAGCTGCTCCTTCAGACCCTGCTAGAGGTCAGATATCTCCACATGACTACTGTTTTCATCAGCAGTTCAGTCATAGAAAACGGCGGTTTCAGACAGACTATCTGTGCAATTCATATTTATGCAATTTAAATTGTTACACCAGTAGATGGTGACAAGTCACCTTTACCAGTGAGTCATTGAATCATTTGTTCAACCTATTCATTTAAATGCTCATTTAATTTATATAAATATTCATTAATACGGAATGGAAACGATATTTGTTTTATGAGACAGTCATTGAATTATTCACTCAAGCAATCCCTTCTGAAACACATATTTAATTGAATTAAATGTCATTGGCTTGAAGAAAAGTGCAGTAATATATGTATGAACAAAAACAATTTATGATTATGATTTATGAACTTAAAGAGATCGTAAAAAGGATTTTACTCACCTTAAAGTGCATCCTAGGTGTATGTGACTTTCTTCTTTAAGACGAATTTAATCGAAGATATAATAAAAATTGTCCAGACCCCTCCATGCCAGTCATGAATTGGAAGCACAAACTATGAATTTGTAAAGAAAAATGTAGGAGGGTTTCGATACAAGCCAATAGGAGACTGGTTTTCCTTTGCTAAAGAAAGAAAACATTATTTCCTTCATTTTCATCAATCCTTTAAAAAACACATTTTCCACATGCGACCTATTCATCCATCAGGACTTGCTTACGGTTTCCACAGACAGCTGATGTGAGAGAAAAGTGCTTATTAAGTTAGAAATATGGATATTTAACATACAAAAATGCATGGATTCACTACAGGATGACTTTATTCACTCCCCGTAGCCGTGTTAGGGATGTTTTATTACGAATACGCGCACGTTATTTCACGTCTTCCGAAATGTAATGGCTATCACCTGTTTAAACCCATTCAAAGGCTTGGACTATTTTTATTATAACTCCGATTGGATTCGTCTAAAAGAAAAAATTCACACATCTAGGATCCTTCAGTAAAAGACAGGATTATTTTCATTTTGGGTGAACTATCCAAAGGAATAAGTGACTCTCTTTATCAGTGATTCATAGAATCATTCAGCTAACCATTTTATTCAAACAAACAGTTTCATTAAGGATGGAAAGAAGTTTTGGTTACACTATTTTAAGGTGTCGTTGTTACAGCGTAATTATATATATTTAAGTACTGAGTGATATTAAATACCTACATGTACTTACTTCATGGTTACTTGTGGTTTTGCATTTGGGGTACTTTCAATTTCGCATAATTAATTGTTAATTGTTGTAATAAGCACACCTTAAAATAAAGTGTTACCCAAGTTGAATAACTGAATCCAATTCATCCAAAAACACTGATTAATTCAGGAGCAAGTTATGACTGTCTTTATGAGTACCTGTATCATTCCTTTAACCTTTTTTGTCAATTAATATGGAGTCATTGAATCATTCATTTAGCTAATTCATTCACTTATTCATGCAGCAACAAAATAACAAAACAATGACTAAATGAATTAGTCACTGAATTATTTACAATAAAAATACTGATTAACCAGGAAACAATATTGTTTTATTTCCAAGTAATTTTATTTGTAGTGCAGAAATGTATAAAATGTAACTCACCCACCTGAAATATAGAAACTCAGTCCATTGTATTTGAACTCACTTAGTTGTGTATTTCAGTGCAGGGTTTATAATTGTAATTTTAGTTGTGTGTAAAAGGAACATTTACTTCATACAGGAATATGCAGCCAGAAAATAGTAAATATATACTGAGCATGTAAGGACCAATTTGACTGTGATTGCAGGCCATTGGGGGTCAGTCTCCACGCAGTCTGGCGGAGCACTTGGCGGAAGTCATGTTTTCAGTGAGTCGTAACTGTCCCAGCATGCTGTCCGTGTGGCTCAGAGAGGCTCTTCTGCCCCCTGGCTTCCCCAGCTCACATCTCACCACTGAGCACAAAGAGCACTTCTGCCAGCAGATGCTCAGGTAGAACCATGACATTAACACCGGAACAGCAGCCAGGCATTCTGCACTTTATTAATATTTGTGTCTTCTTTTCAACTGTTCACACAGGGAACAAGTGAGTAAACGACGGATGAAGGACATAGTGAAAGAGTTTGCGCTGTTGAGTCGAGGACTACAAGGTACCGAGTATGCAGCCAACTACTAAACACACTCTCCATACGAGATCCAGAGTGGATTCTGAGTCATCGTTGCTTTAGTTTTGTGGGGTCAAAAGATTCAGTGCGCTGCTTTGAATACAATCAAACCATATTGTTAATAATCGGATATTATTTTTGTAATCTTATTGCATCTTCTGTAAACACCTCAACAGCACTGATTTAAAAAAAAAAAAATGTTTTTCTATTAAAACAATCTAAACCTCTTTAAAACATGATACGTTAACTTGTTGTCAAAGAATACATCTCTATTGTTTCTTATTTGTTTTTAGGATAAACCTTGTTAAACATTCATTTAAATTACGCGGTTATGCAAATCTTATACACTTGCACCATTGTATAAATGGTGTTTTTTTCAGTTGTGTGGAAACCTGTGGAGTGTTGCATTTTTTGTTTTCAGTAAAACTTTTACATCTTGAATACATCTTATATTTACAATACAAAATACTTTTTTGTTGTTGCTTTTGAAATAAGTTTCTTATGCTCACCAAGGTTGCATTTATTTGATCAAAAAACGTTAAATATTATTAACATGTAAATAGCCCTTTTTTTTTTTATATATATTTTAAAATGTAATTTCTGAAATTCTCAGCATCATTAGTCCAGTCTTCAGTGTCACATGATCCTTCAGAAATCATTCTAATATGCTAAACATTTATTATTATCAGTGTTGAAAACAATTGTGCCGCTTCAGATTTTTGTGTAACAGAGTTCGAGGGAAACAGCATTTGTAAGATTAAAACCTTTACTGTCACATTTGATCAATGTAATGCATCCCTGATGAATAAAAGTATTCATTTTTATAACAAAAAATAAAACCGTACCCTAAACTTGTAAACGGAAGAGTAGATACAATATTGCTAGAAAAACATACCTTTATCCATTTAGCATAAAAAGCACCAGGATTAGTGTTTAAGTGTATTTATTTCTCACAGATATCATGATCTGTTTTGATACACACATATAAAATATTGACATTTTCATAACAAGCCATTTCATTTTAACCTCATGACTCACAGTCATGATAATGATAATGGTCATATAGGTTCTCTATTAATACTTCTACTTATACAATAGCACATCTGTTTGGACATTCACAATACAATAAGAAGAACGGACTGAATCTTTACATAAACAACGAGCCCTCACTCATTTTTACGAGATAAAACAGAGTAAAAAAAGTGAGAGTGAAGGAAGTGCTGGGGTCTCTCTCTGTCGGAGGGTCAGGAGTTGATGCAAGGACACAGAACAGAGTGAGTTCAAGGCTTTCATTCGTTCACGTGATTGGATGGATTGCTCTCCGGCTGTGAATTACCGTATCCTGGTGAACAGGTTCAACACTGATTTGGATTCCTGGAGACAGAAGACAAAGACTGTGAGAGAGGTAAGGGTGAGATGCAACATGAGTTGTGTGCAAGATTCCTCCTGACCTTGGTGCAGCGTGTTTTGCTGAAGACGTTCCAGAACCTCAGCGTCTCGTCTCCTGCTCCTGTTACGATGGCCTCGCCGTCTGGAGACACCGCCTGAACACACCCAGACACACCCTCAGCATACACTCGCTTCTCTTGTGTGTCTTCACATTATTCAATTACACATCGCAGATTTGATTACTCTCTGTCTTTGCCGGTCGTAAACATCAGATCCAGAGACAACCGTAACTTATGGAGTATACGGCGGTTCACAGCAAACACAGATTCTCGCTGAGCTATTTAGAGAGCTTTTGGTACACTGTAGGATGTGTGGTTCTTCATGAAGCCTTAAAATATTTATAACCCCAGGTTTTTTTATCAGATGTTTGGAGTTTGTATCTAACTTGGTTGTGTCGTGATCTTGAGAAAACGGATTTATAACGTCATACTATTTGAATTTTTGTTTTCGAAACATTTCTAAATTTTTCAGGTTTGCACTAGAGCTGGTGAACCTAATGGTTTTTAACTGATCTTAGATTAGTCATTTTAATTCAATCTAATGAATTTTAAAACTTTTAATGAATAAAACACATATTCATACTAATTATTTTATATTAAATTATTTGCAAAATGCATTTAATAGGTTATACTTTGGAAACGTTTTTGCTGCATTTACAAGCTCTTCTAAACTTACAAAACATCTGTTCTAGTAGCTTCAAAAAGCTTCATTTCTCCCGTTACTAAGATTGTTGATTTTAAAATAGTTTATTCAAATATCATTTAGTGTCAAAAGCAATAACAAATATTGAGTGTATTCAAGGTCCACAACATTATATTATAAAACATGTCTAAACATGATTAAAAGTTTATGCCAAGCAACTTAATATGGTTTTCTTTTTAAAAAATGTTTTATTCTTTTACCAAATCTTTTTTTTTTTTCATATCAGATAACAGGATAGTTGCCTTTATATATTGCATTTGAATTCAGAAATTATAAACATACTCATCATAACAGTGCTGAGGTCACGGGATGTATAAACTGCAGATCAGAAAAACTCTTACCAAGTAGAGTACTCGGTATGAATGTCCTGTGAGCTTGGCCACCTGGGTGAGTGAAGGGTATTTCCACACCAGGATCTGGTTCTGGGAGTAGCCGTGTGTGCTGACCTGGTGGATATCAATGGTGAAAGTCAGTACGAGAAAAATCATTTGATTTGACTGTGAGAGTAGGTGCTCGTCTCACCAGCTCGTTAGCGTGTTTGGACCAGGCCAGGTTGCAGACCTGTGAGCCGGTGTCTGTACTCTGTAGTGCCTGTCCTGTCAGAGTATTCCAGAAGCGAAGGCAGCGGTCTGCCGTTCCTCCTCCGGAGGCCAGCAGGCCGTGCTGGTGAGGAGACCAGGCGATGGCCTTCACGGCGGCCAAGTGATCGCTGTACTGCTGCACAGGGAGCAGGCTGGAGCTGTTCCACACCAGTAACTAACAGCAGAGGAAACACACCCAGAGTGTCATGCTTTTTAGATCCATATTAATTAGTTCTTTTTCGATTTCTTTAACACTCAAGCTAAAATAAAAATTTAATAATTGGGTTCTTATCAATAAAATTGTAATCAGCACTCTAAAATAGGCTGTGTGTGTTCTGTTCGGTCATTTTCTTTATTATTTTACATTGAACGCAGAATCCATGTTTATTCATGTTCTACACCTGAACCTAAAAATAAAAAATACAGAGCCAAATTCTGTCAAAGTGTCCTCTTGAGTTATATAGTGAGCTTTCTATTGTTATACTTGGGAAATGTTTTTGGATTTGGTAAAACATAATAATAACAATAACAACAACAAAATTACATCTAGGATTGGTTTTTTGGATAATTGTGGTGTTTTTATCAGTTGTTTGGACTCTTTCTGACGGCACCCATTCACTGCAGAGGATCTGTTTCTCCAAATCTGTTCCCAACAAGAAACAAACTTGTCAAACATTTTAGTCATGTATATGTAGTCCTTTTTATATTAATTTTGGGGTGAAAAATTCCTTAATTTTTGTTTTCAAAGCTATTTCTTTGAAAACTGAAATACAAGAAAGGCTGCCTTCAATATTAAATGAAAACAGAATGAACGCAAAACAAGTGGACTATGTTTTTGCTCTTGTTCATTTCTTCTACTAATCCGATCATCCCATTTATATGCCGCTCTAACCTTGTTATCGTTCCCTCCAGAGGCGAGGTGCTGGTGGTCAGGTGACCACTTGAGGCCGCACACTTCCTGCCTGTGGCCCTGGAGGCGTCTCTCCACAGGAGGTGGTGTCCTCACGTCCCTCTGCAGAATCACTCTGTCCCGGCTACCCGATGATAGCTGCTCTCCATTCCACGCAAGCGCTCCTGAGAGAGAGACCAAAAAGGTCAGACAGAAACTGCCCCGGTTACATGAAGGTGATGATGGAGATTTTAGTTTACAATCTCCTAAATTACTCTCAAAGGAGTGATTTTAGTGTGACACAAACCTACGCGTGCTGAATGTCCCTCCAAACTGGTCAGCTTCCTCCCTCCAGCTGCGTCCCAAATCTGGACAAATCCCTTATGGGTCCCTACAGCCACCAAACTTCCCTGAGAGCACAACAAAGGAGAAAATATTACCCTGAGCGATCACAAACCAGATAGCTTCATATAAATAAGAGGTTTGAGCTGACCCTCTCATTCCAACACACTGATGTGACAGAGTCGCCATCCACCGATAAGTCACACAACCGCGTCACCTGTGTTCGGTTCAAAAGAGCCAAATTAAACACTCATTATGGGCAATCACATCAGATCACATGTGTTGCGGTTTCATATAGTTTGTGACATACCTGACTGGTACAGGCACTCCACAGGTAAACACAGGCCCCCAAACCAACACTCAACAGATTTCCAGCTGACCAATCCACCTGTTCACAAACATTTCTAATTAAATTACACCGCAAACGTTAACATCCTTTGTATGAAAGAAATGCATTCAAAATTGTATATTATTTAAAAATTACATATACACCAAAAAAAAGTAATCAAAGTGTACCAGGTTGAGGTAGAAGTCATCCTGCAACTCTGGGGCATCAAGAACCTTGAATGGGATCTTGGAAATCTTGCGTGCTGGCTTTCGGGGTGAACGTAATAGTTTGTGACTGAAGATGCAAAAAAATAATGACATAAATCACACATTTAATTTGTTTTATCATAGTGGAGTACTTATATTCTTGTATTGAGCCCTGCACATAAAACGCAAGAAAATAATAATAGATATACGCAATAGACATAAATTAATATTATATTAATATATTTTCTATATTATATTATTAATTATTAATATTATTAATATTTTTCTTTGCATGTTATGTGTGGGACTTAAAAAAATATCTAAACCTTCTATAAACTATTTCTCAATAGGGTTAAGAAAAATAAGCTTAATTCAGTTCATTTGTCATGTTTGATGAAGATGTTTTGCAGTGCACACAGTAACTATTTATCTATTATATTTTGATTTTATGGGGAGATCGCTGAGAAACCATACCTTTTGTTACTGAGAGGAGAGAGGGAATAAGGTGAGATTTCATTGTCAAAAGGCACTCTCTTTGTGTGGATGGTGTACTGAGAGACACATAAAACAAGAGTCTAATACAATATAATAAAACGTGTGAACAAGCTGGTGAGGTAAGAGAGCAGAAAACATCTCACGTGGATCTGTCATGGACTCACCCTGAAGAGGCTGTGTGTGTCCTGCGTGAGGACGGTATTACGGCGATCATCTGTGTGTGGATCAGGCACGGTTTCGATTCCTGCTCCCAGCAGCTCATTCCTTAACAGTGCAGCATACGCCACAGCATCTGCAAAACACAATCGTGCTTATTTGTTTCGTTCCATTTTTCATTTTAATATTTATACATTTTGTTTTAGTGCGCCAACAGGAAATTCTGAAAGAAATTGTATATTTACATTGATGATAATAATAATAATAATAACAATACTAAATAAAATTTGTAATGCTTTGCATTACAGGAATAAGTTACAAATTTAAGTTGTTATATATATATATATATATATATATATATATATATATATATATATATTTACAGTATTAATATTATTGCTGTAATTTGGATCAAAAACATAATTTTGAAAAACATAAAAAATCTATTTATAAAAATGATCAAAGTTTATATTGTTAACGAAAATCTATTTATTGTTTAAAAAAATCTTTAAAAATCCCAGAGAAATCTTACATAAGAAATCAAATACAACATGTTGAAGAAGATGCAGAATGACTTCACCTTTCCCTGTGTCTGTACCAGCATCCTTCGCCCGCTGATTCTGATTGGGTGACCAACAGTTCTCCTGCAAATAAACGTGCAAATATCAAGTCATTTTTTTAGCGCAGCAATAACATTAATGTGCTCTCTTCAGATGGTTGGTGACTCACATTGGCATAGTGGAAGTTTATGCTCCAGTTGCTTCCGGCACGTGTGGGGATGAAGCGGTCTCCTGATTTCACAGTAACTGGACTGCACGCTGCATACCCTGACTGCACACACAGACAATCATCATATGATATTTACATTTCTAACCCTTTAAAAGGATAGTCCACCTCCAGTCATCATTTAATCACCCTCAGGTCACCTGTATGACTTTTCTCTTTGTGTGGAACACAAAAGATTATATTTACAGGATTGTTGTAACCAAACAGTTTTAGATCCTGTTTACTTCCATAGTAGTTTTTGTGCATAATATGGACTTAAAACCATTACTAACACTCTAATTATTCCAATTAAAATAGCATGTTATTGAACTGCTTGCACTGACACAAGAATGTGTATATTGTATATGGTTAGTTTTTTATCCTCACAAAGCTAGACAATGTCAAAGGCCATCTAAGGATCTTTTTATGCTTGCCTTGGACGGGTGGCCCTCTGGGACGTTCTGGTGGTTGATTTGCCTTAACAGGCGTCTTTCATAGTCCTGGTCCATTTCTACTGTGATCTACAGCAAGACTCTCTCCCTCAGTCTGCAGATGGGGGTCCTTCTAGGTCTCCCATCCCTACAATAAAAAAACAGATGCATCAGTGATTGAATAATACAATACTCATAATATTTGACTTCACATCCTTCAAGTGACAGCTGTCAGTAGATTGAAACAAACAACGCTGAAACATCTCCCACAAAGTTCCTCCCTTTAGTAAAACGCCTGTCATTTCTTTGATTACCATGAACTGTATTGTGATCAGTCATCAGAGTATTCAATAAGTGTAACATTCCATTCCAAATCCAAAAGCACACGTTTTATAAGTAACTGATGGTCTTGTTTAAAGACCGAGTATTAATAGAGGAAGGAGAGCTTTAATGCCAGCAGGAGGGTTGTAAACAAGCGTATGTAATCAGTTGCCATGGCAGCTCGCTAGCAGCAGTGAGCTAACGGATGCTTAACATCCAATAATATGACACGTTTTTATGAGATTAATAAATATAGGAGACCTTTAAGTCTCGTATTAGTAAAGACAATCGTCTTACCTTAACCAGGTGCTCAGGGAACCCACATTATACCGACATTTATGTTTACGTTAGCTACGTGCGCAGCGATTTCCTAAACATCTAACTTAGTTCGTGTTTTTCCGACGCTTCAGCCGAGTATTTAGGCTGTTTCGGTAACGTGTGGCCAATTTTTCGGTGTTTTAGAAATAATGGTACGATCATTGAAAGGGCATCAATGTTTATGTTCATGTCAAGATGGCGAGCAAATCAGCTGTGAGTGGAAAGAGTGTAATTCCACGCATTGCCGCAAGAGGCGCAGCGTGGCGCTGTCAGAGCAGTGATGGTCATAAACCACCACCAGCACCGATTACCTACTGATGAATCCTTCATGACTAATGTGCGGTTAGTAAACTCATGTGTGATATGAATTTCTAATATTAACTTATTAGATTTTTCTTCAATTAATTATAGTGCATTAAATGCAATTCATTTAGATAACTTGAATGCACATTTTCTATTATAAAAACGGTTTTAATTTCATATTGATTTGTTGATTCTGAAGCACAAAATAATAATGATAATTATTATTATTAAAGATTTTGTAGAAAAACAAAAGTCTCTTTTTTGCCATTATAAAGAATGTAAACAGTAAAGATGATATATATTAAAACAATACCTAAAAATATTATCAGGATTATATATAGCAAGACGTTTCCACACAGGAACTGCTTGCCTCTGAACATCAGATGTAGAAATGTGACATCTGCTGATTGCCATGTGACACAATGTAAAGAAGCAGACCTCGCTGGCACATTAAACAGGCATTAAAATTATATTTACTTATTTACATTAGATTCTATAACTGGATAGATTCCGTACACACACACAAACACACAAAGCTTACACTTCAACATTTTTTAAATGGTTGATGTTTTTTTTATTTCTCCAGTAATTTTTTTTAAAATTGTCAATAAAACAACTTAATGTTTAATTCAATGCATTGCTTGTCATTTCTTTGTAATTATTCATGAAATCAGCAATTTCTGGATGCGTTCCAAAGAAAATCAAACTCTTTTTTTTTCTGCGTGCACCACCAGAACATTTTTGATTTTGTACAGGTATTGAAAGATAATGCAAGAATCTAATATTGGTTTTCTATATTGGAGTCACGATATCTGTTAATAAATCAAACCTTGCTTATCATCTGCTGTACTGCACACAGAAGATTGTAGCTAACAGTAAGTCCTTACACAGCCCAAAGAGAGACTTAATGACAGTGGAGACTAGAGAGAACTGCAGTGGAACATGTCCAAGATGACACACTGTTTGACAGTTATACGCTTAGGAAACAAAACATCTCGACTGCACAGGGAAAGTGCAGAGAACGGCATTTCCCATTATAAAACATGCAACTAGGTCAGTAGTTGCAACTACTAGTTATATGTCAATGTAATGAAGGCCTCTTCCACTTTATGTGGAAAACTGAGCAATAGCTCATTACATCTAAGACACAGAAATCAAAGACTTTATTATTACAAATGTACAAAAATGTATTTAAATATATTATATATACAAGTTTCAATAGAAACGTCTGTTCATATAAATGTCTGTTCTTGCATTCTGTCTGTGATGTATTTTATTTTATAATAATTACTGGTTAATGTCAACATGCACTGTTTGGATATTTCATCCGGCCTTTTTCAGCATCTCACATCATAGGTTTGAGACAACAACACATGCAGAAGCTCAACTTCCCTCACATTCTGGAATAAAACCCGTGTAGTGGGAGAGTTCGGAGCACGGTTCAGATTTCTTCAAGTGTTTTATGATGTCAAACCGCGAAGAGCTCTTTGAATCTTGAAGTAGGCCTATTTAAAAAAAAAACAAATGATGTAGTTGCTGCTGGCAGATAATATATAAAAGGCCATTTAGGTGCAGTTAAAGGGTACATTTTAATGACTACTTAAAGTATATTTTTATATAAAGTATATATAAAAATTTTATTTAATGTATATTTAAAGTATATTTAATAATGTATTGTGAAATAAAAAAAAATGAATCACTAAAATAAAGTAAATTAAAATAAATGTAAATTTAATTAACATCTTCACATGTGTCCGACACAGACAATGCAAAGTCATGCTGCCGTAAACAGATCTCTTTAATTTGGTCTTTCCATGGAGGGAAACTTAAGGAGGTAACTGGGACTTGAGGTGTGTGTAAATAACAGAATTTTCATTTTTGGGTGAATAACCTTTTTAACTTTACCTTAAAGTATATTTTATATCATTAATTTTTTTAAATTACAATATTTTTCTTATTTTGGTGCGTTGCCTAACATACTAAATGTCCTTGACAATAATTGTAACTGTATGTGTTAGTCAATATTACATTTACAGTTAAAATATTTTAAATATATTACATTGCAACCTAAAGTCCCCTTAAGTTCAACTAATAGCATTTACCATAAATTTACATTACAATATGTTTTAATTTAATTGCAATTGTTTTCCAAAAACATTGCATTCAGTTCATATTTAAGTGTATGTTTTTATAACTACAATTTTTAATAGTTTGCTTTGTACTACTTTTACATAAGGTTATGCAAAATATTGTTTTAGCTGAGATCCAGAGCTTTGTGAGCCTAATAGAAATTCAGATTATCATGAGCTTTATTGTGATTCAAATATATGTCCAACAAATATATATATATTCAGCTTATTCTTAATAAATATGTATACCTCAAAGCCATGTTGCCACGTACTTCACCAACATAGATCATTAGACCGCTGCTTAATCTGATTACTCTCAGGCTAACAGAGCTGCACACTTCTCAGTATGAGGGATATGTAAATAAGTCCAGGCCTGCCTATGTAGTGTTCCAATAGTGCAAAACAGGCTGCATGTTAATAAAGAAAGGACATGAGGAAAAACAGGAGTTTCCCATCACAGCAGGCACTGACAGCAGGACCTCCTCGAAACAAGTGCTAACAAAGCCAGTTTATGTAGAATGATCCCTAGAGAACAATGCATTGTATCAGTCATAGTTGTTTTGAAGTGAAGAGATGCATGAGGTCAAGGATATTTTGACTTTTAAGCACTGGTCGTTCTATTTGAAAAGTACCATGCAATTAGCAATAACCCTGTATTTGAATTCACAGGAATATGTGTAATAACTTTTAAAAGTTATGAACTGACTGGGTCTCACAGTTGAGCTAACATGTATGTCAGTGACTTGACTTAAAATTTGATGTGTACAATAAAGTAAAACAAAAATATTAAAGACAATGCATATATTAAAGTGTACAGAATTTTAACAACTGCAAGGATGAAGTAACTTGACTAACAGGATTTATGACTGTATCCTTATGTTTTATTATTCTTATCAGCACTAAGCCTACTACAAACTTGTCAAACATTTCATATTGACTCACACTGCAGGTCTGTAGATATGTAATCCTCCTGAAACATTCCTTTTAGGATTTAACATACTGAACCTACTTTGAAGTAAGCAAAACCCGGGTTGCGGATGTTGTTTGTTGTACATGCTGCTGTAAAATGTGTGAACGTGACACAAAGCAGTAGAGACGGTTATTGGTAATGATGAGAGCTATGCTGATTATGCCCATGTTTGTAGCTTGAAAGCAGCTCCTTTTAAAACACATGATTGAGGCATCATTTGATCTGAAGCCCGCAGCTGCGTTTTTAATATAATCTCTTTGTGTCCGGCCGCCTCTTATCAGGCCCTTCATTGGTGCCCATGGTAACTAGGTGAGAGACGGGATGCTGAAAGAGGGGGGGAGGTAAAAGACGAAGATGAAGTCTGTAAATGACAGCTCGCTCCCTAAAACAAAGAACATGAGATAGTCTAAATGCAGGAAGTGTTGGGAATGCCAAGCTATTGTGTTTATTGTACAAAGATTTATGCCTGTTTGGATGAGTGCAATGGTTTACGTTGTGGGAACTGCTGCAGATAACAGAGAAGAGGAAATAAATATGAAATAAGTGTAAACACTGGCAGACCCTAAAGGAATGTTAAAGCAGCAATCTGACATGAGAAGGGAAAATTCCACGAACCGTGTTTCCTCCTCAACAAGGAAAAGCACGCACATTGCATTCATCTTATGACATAGCAATTCAGTGAATGTGAAGAGGGCAGAAAGATTATAATAACTGTGAACTGTGAAGTCAGTTAGGGTCTCCAGTTGTGTAATGTATCATGAAGTTGAGGAAAATCCAACTGAATTTAATTACAAACCCAGAAAGTCACATGGCAGAAGCCCCATGACATAAAACATAGGCTACACTTTATTAGTTTTTGAGGAACAATATTGTTTTAAAGAAGGACTGCTTGAGGGAGAAACAAATAGGCTATTAGCTTAACTGTAACACAAATGTTTACACCATTTTCACTCTTTTTCAAACAAATGCAGATCACAACTTGTCTCGTTATGACTAAAAATAGACTAAAACCACTAATAGCTTGTTCTATTTTCCTTACTGTAGCTATCGTTGTAAGTATAGTACGCATTATATTAGCTAGTATTGGCCAATTGTATAACAATGATTTTGGAAACAGCACTTCTCCGTATGTGTCTGAAGTGCAAAAATGTGCAAAGTCATGCTGCCATAAACAGATCTCTGTAACTTGGTCATTCGACGGAGCGTTTAGTTCTCGATGCACTCTCGCGGAGTCTCGCGATATTTGAGCAGGACCTATTTAAACACAGAGCACTGCCGTGAGTTCACACTCATTCATTGGCAGGGGCACTCGGTTTGTGATTGCGCTTGAAGGTAAGCAATACTCTTTCAACTGCGTTTCATGTGAAGTAACCGAGCACTTTTTTATGCTCTTGTTTATCATGGAAACTTCCATGTAATTTCGAGTGTATCTGGTGTGAGAGCTTCGTTTTCTCTAATGGAATCTATAGTTCGATGCGTCTTTAAATAAGTTTTTAATTATTAATGTTTTAAGTTATTAATGCATTGTGAACTGTTGCCTCTTAAACTTTATTTTAAGCACCTACCTGTTGCACTACGATCAATGAAAAGTGCTTTTACTGTGTTTCTGACATTGCAGAACGTTTGAGGTTTTAAACACTGTTATATAAAATTATGATAATACATTTGCCTATACATATAAATAAAAATGCATAAAAAAACACAAAAACTTTAATATAACGGACGTTAGTAACTATGCACATCGGTTGCAAATTAGGAAACCTTGACATAACGAAATACAGAAAAGGACTTCCTTATGACTAACTGTGGTATTTTTTTCTTTTCTATTTATAACAAGGAGATATCCATATATCTATATATATCTATACATATATCTATATATATCTATATCTATATATATATATATATATACACACACACGTATTTACCTTTATTTATATATTTTTTATTGTTTTTGAAACCCATTTTTTCTCTCTCTTGAACCCAACAGAAAATGGCAGCTGGAAATGCTCATATTGGCAAGCCTGCTCCAGACTTCACAGCCAAAGCTGTGATGCCAGATGGACAGTTTAAAGATCTCACTTTGTCTGACTACAAAGGTATGACATTAATGTGGCGAAGAAGAGCTGTCGATACACAGACAGAATGTAATATTTGAGACATTAAACATATTATACTGTAAACAATGTGCATTTGTTATTCGTTAAAAAAAACTCCTGTATAAGGAAGTATTGTCAGGAAACTCAAGGGAGTGACTTTAGATCACACAGATATTTTATTAGTGAGGCAAGTACGTTTCTCTTGTTTCTAGGGAAGTATGTTGTGTTATTCTTCTATCCATTGGATTTCACCTTTGTGTGCCCCACCGAGATCATCGCCTTCAGTGATGCAGTCGAGGAGTTCAGGAAAATCAACTGTGAGGTCATTGGTGCCTCAGTTGACTCTCACTTCTGCCATCTTGCCTGGTGAGTGATAAAGATGAAGAAGAAAAAACCATGTCCAACTCAAGGGTTCATGTCATACTAGCACATTTGATGTTTGACATCATTATCATACTGTTGCAGTTTTTACAGTTGGAGTTGGTTATTTTGTAGTATTGTTATTTTTAAAATGCATATACTTTTTTATTAAGCTTTACTTTATTTAAATGAAATTAAACTACAACACAGCTACCTGAAATAAAATGTAAACATAATTTTTTTCTTATGCTTTCAGTTTTAGTATTTGTTCAGGATAATGTTTGTCTCACATTGGCTATTAGGCCTGATGTCATGTCAAATGTTTATATACACATTTGTCTTACCCTGTTATGACTAGTAACAACATAAGGTTTGACATTGACAGCTTTTCTCTCCTTTATCATACATCATTGGTTCGTCTTGTAGTTAAAAGCAGTAGCACAACTGACATGTCTGGTGTGGCACGACTAAAACTGTGTCAATGACCTCAATTACAAACGTGCAACACAACCCAAAGGCTAGCGGTGGTTTTGATTCATCTCAAGAACATTTGATTCAGTTCTAAAAATACACATTTAAGAAGGAAGGCAGTTAAATAATTATGATTCAAATAAAGGCAACAACAAAGTGTATTAATTTCCATCACCACAGACCTAATTTGAAATTCAAGTACTGTACATACTTCAGTATATCAAGTTTATTCTAATATTTCATTATTAGGTTGTTCATGAAGGTTTTTATATTTGAGGTGGACTATCACTTTTATAAAATTAGAATTGAGAAAATTAGTCAGGAATCAACTTTCAGAATTAACTTGGAAGGTCATGTTCAGAAGCTTAGTTTTGATAAATAATAAATTGTAATCATTTTTACACTGGGTAGGATGTGATTCCTCATTATATGAACCCCTGGCTTCTGTCTTTATTCATTTTATAGTGCTATAGACCATGACGCTTCATTTTACTGAACTTCCTAATGAATGACAATATTTTATTCATGTGATTATTACAGGATAAACACACCTCGGAAACAAGGCGGTTTAGGGCATATGAAAGTCCCTCTGGTGGCAGATTCTCTCCGCTCCATATCTAAAGACTATGGTGTACTCAAGGAAGATGAGGGTATTGCATACAGGTATGAGGGGACTACCTGAATCCAATAGCATATTTTGAAAATATTGTGTATGAAAGTCATTATTGATTTATTTTTTGGGGGGAAGAAATGCTTACTTTAATTCAGCATTTAATTGATCAAAGGTAATATAACCTTTACATTTTTACAGAAGATATCTATTTCTAATAAATGCTGTTCTTTTTGTTTGCACAAAAATACTAAGAAGCACAACAAAAGAGACGTTAATAAGAAATATTTTCAGCAGCAAATCGGCATATTATAAATTAAGAATTATGTGCAGGAATAAATTATAAATAAATAGAAAATTATTTTAAATTTATTACAGTATTACAGTTTTTACTGTATTTTCTGCTCAAATAAAAGCAGTCTCTGTGACCATAAGAAACGATTTTTGAGAAAACCTTGCCAACTATAAACCTGTGAACAATAGTGTATTTTTCTACTACATGGCACTTAGTTTTGGCACACAAGATTAGAAAAAAAACATTCAGGTATCTTGTATTATTTTATTCTTTCCTAACTTAGAGGACTTTTCATCATTGATGACAAGGGCATTCTGAGGCAGATAACCATCAATGATCTGCCCGTGGGCCGCTCCATTGATGAAACCCTGCGCTTGGTGCAGGCCTTTCAGTTCACCGACAAACACGGAGAAGGTACAGCATATTTTCTTGTCTTTGTACTGGTGGTACTTATTTCTACATAATATTCCGTTCATACAGAGCAGTGTGTTCCCTGTAATATCAAAAAAGCAGAAATACATTTTTACAAATAATATTTAACTACACTAATATTAAATATATATTTAGTTTTTTGTTGTTGCTTATTTTTTTTCTAGTTTGCCCAGCCGGATGGAAGCCCGGAAAAGACACAATTAAGCCCGACGTCAAGCAGAGCAAAGACTACTTCTCCAAACAACAGTAAAAAACACACTAGACTGTGCAGCATAGTGTAATGGGCTTTAACAAGGACTGTCATCGTGAAGTACTGCTACTAGTTAGCCAAGCACATCCACATCATAGTGCTATTGAAACTACCTGAAATATATTGCAACATTTGCGTTAGTATGTACAGTGTGGACCATTTGATGTGAAAATAGATGTTATACAGTTGGGACCAGCTTATTGTATTGTCACATATTCCTGCATTTCAAACAATAAAAACATTTTTGTAAAGAACAAACTACTTTTTTTTTTTTTTAACTTCGTACTTATGTATATGTATACCTATATGTATATGTGTGTGTGTCCATAAGTAGCACGGGTACATTTGTAACAATAGCGAGCAAAATATATATATATATATATATATATTAACAAACCATACATCAATCGAAAGCTTGTTTATATATGTTATACTATTTGAATTGAATTTTAAAATGTAATTTATTGCCGTGATCATAGCTGAATTTTCTCCAGTCCTCCGTGTCACATCTTTCAGAAACGTTCAAGAAACATTTAGCCTACTATTGGTTTCTTTAACAGCCATTTAAAAGTGATGATAAAGACATTTATAAAGTTACTGATACATGTCAACTAATATTAATACTACTAATAAATGTTTTTGAGCAGCAGATGAGAATATTAGAATGATTTCTGAAGGATCATGTGTCTAGAGTAAAAATCATCTTTGAATTCAAAGAAATAAATTACAATTTTAAAAATATTAAAATAGTACAAACAAAACAAAATAATTAAACATTTTACTGTTATTGCTGGATTAAATAAATGCATAATTGCAGAAGCGACTTCTTTAAAAAATCTATCTACTGTATCTATCTCAGTATATATAGTAATATACAGTACATAAATGTGTAGTAATACATAAATATAAGTGTTTTCCAAGCTGTTATCTGTTGCTGACTGTTTACCGCCAAATGCGCGTGATAGTGTCAGGTATCTGTCGCGCGCGTGTATTCCGCGCCTCAGTTTACATTAAATCGTCGTCGCTGTATTCCGTCCACGGCACTGATAAACGATCAACTTTATCAAGTAACACTGTGCTTTACATAAACAACGGCAGATTATTAAAGTAAATAAGGTGCTGAGTTTATTTTTTTATGCCATAACAGGTTTTGAGGAGATCATTTCTCTGAGGAAAGTTAGCTCAAACATGACAACCAGACAGAAGTCACTAGCTCAAGACAAACAGGTGATTGTTGAGGTGAGATACAGAATCAAAACATGTTTAAATCAGTTAATAATAAAAAAAACCTTACAAGAATATAACGTGACCGTGATAAAGTTACCAAGCTCAATTCAATTATGTTACCATTGTATTTTTTCGACTAATTAGACTACATTAATTAAAATAAGTACGTTACTGTGGTATCAATTATATATATATATATATTAATATCGTGGTAACAGTTGACGTTATATATTTAAATACTAAGGTTACAGCCAAAACAGTCCAAACAGCTAAAAACATCACAATAATGCTGGTCAGCAAGTGATGTAATCTTTATGCAACATTTCTACAAATCTGTTCTGATAATGACACCTCTTTATCATGGATGGCCTACCTTTCAACAAATATATATTTTTTGTGAACTACTCAATCAAGGCCCCCAAATTATAATACTATTACATGTACATTATCATGTAGCTTGTTATGAAAACACTGTGTGCTCAATTAAATGTCCTTAAATAAATATCTGCATGTGGATATGGAATTCAAGACACTATTCTTTGTAAAGCTGCTTTAAAGCAGTATTATAAATCAACTAAGCCCCTGTGTTTCGTCAGGCACTGGATACTAAAGCCCAGTCGCTGGTTTTTGTCAAACGCATGGTGGTTATAGCTGTATCCTCCATCACTTATCTGCGTGGGATATTTCCAGAAGACTCCTACAGATCCAGATACCTGGAAGGTATTTATTAATGGCTGTACATCAGGCTGTTTGAAATATCTCATACAATCGGTTTTGATGAATGTTGTTCTTCAGATTTGTGTATCAAAGTCCTCAAACAGGATTGTTCATGCCCTGAAGCCCACAAACTCGTCAAATGGTAATTTTATTTATATGTTGTTTTTTGTATAGTAATTTGCTGTTTGTATATTCAAATGTAAAAGTCAATATAACCATACTTCTGTCCTTTAAGGCTGTTGGGAAGTTTTGATGCATTGGAGAAGAGATATGTAAGTCACAAGCATCATATTTAGATGTTAACCCTTAGTTTCTCTCTTTTTATTTATTTTTAGATTATTATTTAATTTATCTTAATATTTGCAGCTTCAAATGGTGGTCATTGGGGTCAGTATGCATGTTTTAAATTCTATAATATTTATAATATTTTCATAAAAAAAAACACATTATTTACATTTCCTGTTTTTGTTTTTTTGCAGGTACACACAAGCCCAGATGACAGACATGTAAGTCTCCAATCTTCCATTGAGATTTCAAATCAGATTTCTTTTTCTTTTTTTTAACTTTTTGATGCCAAGGACTAAATGTATATATTTTTTGTGTTTAAAATCATTTATGCTATCAGGTACCTTGTTTGTGAAATACTGTAAAGCTATAACATTAAATATTTGTCATTTATATACCAAAGCCAAATTCTAAAGAATATTATATTCACGTTAAGTATGTATTTTCTATTAAATTTATCTTGAGGTTTACCCTTTTGGACCCAAATTAGAATAAAGTTAAATCAAACCTGGAGAGAAACATCTTCAATATAAGGCACAGGCATAGATGTAATTGTTAAAAAGTGGACATTTAATAATACGTTTCCAAACTGGCTGATTTGTTTTCTTAGCACGTCATTGAGTCCTACCAGTTTAAGTTCAGATACTCAGAGTGTGGACCCCAGATGGACATCATGAGGTGTAGTATTTACAATTTTTTACTGTTGATTTTTAATCAATAACTGCAGATTTACTGAGCATTAAGACATTGCAAATCTTACTGATTCCACACATCGATTGGTAGTGTACACAGTACATTAATGCAAAAACCTCCATTCACCTCACATACACTAATTCTTTCCTCCTTTCTTTATTTCAGTACTGCAACTGGGGACATAAGAGTGACCGTGGAGGACACAAAGAAAGCTTCAACGCTCCTGATCAGGAAGCTGTTTCTCCTCATGCAGAACCTAGAGGTTTTGCCCACAGGAGTTTACCTCACTATGAAACTTTACTACTATGATGATGGTACAATATACTGATTTTACATTCTTCTGCAGTATGTTGAGAGAAGTAGACAAATATGGCTGCTTCATGACAGTTTTAATAGTTCAAACTAGTAATGTTTTAAGGGAAAAAATGAATGTGCTTAGTGAAATATATTAATGACTGGTGTGCTTTTGTCTCAATTGAAGTCACTCCACCTGAGTATGAGCCACCAGGATTTAAGGCAGGGGTAAATGACAGCCTGTGGTTCGAGGGAACAGCAGTGCACTTCAGAGTGGGCGATATTCAGTCTCGCTTCCACAGCATGAAGTTGCGCGTGACGGCAGCACAGAGCCGGCTTGGGAAGCTGCTGCAGGGAGGCCAGCTGAGTGAGAACGACATGGAGATGGAGACACCCTCTCTCTCTCAAATCAGAGCAGTGGAAACGGTACAAAGCAGATGTTGTGCAGGATAAACTTTGATATGTGTTTACCAGACTGGATTCAGACTATGAAAAGTTTCTCTGTTTTGTGACAGGTTAGAAACTGTGAGCAGGACCTGCCCTCTGAAGATGGTAAGTGTCTAAAACAGGTTTTTGTTCAGAAGGTCTCGTCTGACCAAGTGTGTCGCACACCTCATGAAAAGTGAAGCCAAACATTCTGATCACCGTCTTGTGGCTGCAATATAGAACATAAACCTGCTTTCTCCATATCAACAAAATAAATCAAAACACATTTCAAATAAATTCTTCTCAAAGATGATTTTGTCATTTTATGTAGTTTTTATCACGCTGATGTATGTTTAAGTGTTTGGTATCCTAATAAGTTTTTTTGAGGCTATAAAAACGGGGTGTGTGGCATCATGATTGTGTGCTAGCGATTGGATCTGTGGGAGTTTGGGTGGGACTCACTACAACACATGACTCGCCTCCAAATGAATCACTACTGTGATGAATCAGGCACCAAAAGATGACTTCCTGAGATATTTTGCCTTCAGGTTTCTTTAGTGGAAGGAGGAGGAGATGTGTCTTTTTTTTAAACAATTCTATTGTCTTGACCTTTTGCAGAATCCATCGCACAGTTCAAACAGCCCAAAAAAGCCATAGCAAAGGTAAGGTATTTTTTTATTTCTTTATAGAGATTTATTCATTTATTATTTATGTTTTTTTCCATTATATATCTGCACAGAGGAAATGTGTCCGAGGAAAAGTGATGAGGAGGAAAAAGAAGAAATGCTTTTGAAACCACAAGTTAAGACAGACAAAAATGATTTTTTTAAAGGGTTTGGCTAATATACATACATATATATATATAAAGTTAATTGAGCTACAATGTGCTTTTAACAGGTAAAAGGTTTCAAAGGTTTTACTGGGGAATTAGTTGTTCATGCTCCTCATATTCTTATATATTTATTGCTTAGACTTATTGTTTGTAGTACAAAACAATGTTAAATGTATGAATATACACATAAAATAAACAATACTTCACACTACCATACATGAAATATTCTTTTTTAGTTATGATGCATCATTTTTTTATCATTACTTGAATATATATTACATGCATAGTGTCTCCCTGAGCAAATGAGTAGGTAAAGCATCTATTCACAGCACATTAACCAAAATATCCCATTAAAGTTTTTAATAATCAAATATAATAACAGTTACTCTAAAAGAGTGCCATTAACATACTTTTTGCTCATGAAAAATTGCACCATCCTACAGTACAGGCACTTTAAAAAGTGAAGTATTCACAGGCAGCTGTAAAAATGGAATGGTGGCGAACGTTAATACTTAATAACCATCAGTATTTCAACAACTGCATTAGTTTTTAAAGAATGTTGGTAATTGCATTTTAAGATCTTCCTGTAAGAAGCAGTCATTGATCTGTAACCCATACACCTGGTTTGTGTTCAGAATAGACTGTCCACATCACCCATCTCCACCACCACCGTCTTCATCTGAGAGTAAAATTCAATGGTCACCTGACCATTTTCTCTTCCAATACCTGAAATCAGTAAAAAAAAAAAAAAGGTCATGTTTAATTTGAGTACAGTGTGTGTTGAATGTTACAGAGCAAACACACACTCCACCTGAGGCCTTGTATCCTCCAAACGGCACCTCCACGGGGGTAATATTGTAATTGTTGATGAAGCAAGATCCAGCCTGCATGTTTTCTATAACACGATGAGCTCTCTTAACATCTCTGATGAGAAACAGACAGAAGAGGAAAATATGAGTATAGCTTACAAACATACTATCTTTCAAAAGAGTCCGTTTTTTATTCAATAAGGACAAATTAAATTGTTTAAATGCAACAGAAGAAACATTTATATTGTTAAAAAATATATATTTTAAATAAATGCTATTCATTTAAACTGAAAGAATCCTGATTAAAGACTCATTAAGCAGCACTGTTTTCTAACTCTTATATTAATGGATTTTTCTGAAGCAGGAAATCAGCATATATTAGAATGCTTTCTAGTGCTGTCAAATGATTAATCATAATGAATCGCATCCAAAATAAACGTTTGTATAATGTAAGTATGTCTGCTGTGCTTATTTAAAGACATAAACATAAAGTAAATATTTAAGTATGTATTTACATACAAGTATATTTAACATACTGCAAATATAACATGATTTATTTTCATAAATATATACATGCATGCGTTTGTATGTATTTACACATAATAAATATACAGTATTCACACACACACACACACACACATTATGTAAATAAAAATGTATTTTGGATACAATTAATTGTTTGACCGCACTAATGATTTCTGAAGTATCCCGTCACACTGAAGACTGCTACTGAGGCTGAAAATTCAACAATTCAATTTTAAATTGTAATATTACTGTTTTTTTGATCAGTTAAAAACCTGAAATGACTGAATGGCAGTGAACAAAAAATACATTTTCACTTTACTTAGTAAAGACTCCTGCAGCCAGACCCAGAGCGCTGTCATTGGCTCTCTGAAGAACCTCGTCCTCACTGTCAAAGGACAGCACTGACATCACAGGCCCAAAAATTTCCTCTCTGACACACGTCATGTCATCTGTGCAGCCGTCTGAAAACAAAACACAAATAAACACACACCAAACAGACCATTGTATGTTTCCAAAACACATGATCTCAGCAGCTGCCAACAGTTTTTTAACTCACCGAGCACACACGGTGTCATGTAGTATCCATCTTTTAGTTTAGGATCTGCTGGGATAAAGGGCTCCCCTCCACAGAGCACTCGGGCTCCCTATCAAGAAAAGGTCACTACTTTAAACCAAACCATATCATACAGTAACCGATACAATCAAGCTACTTCAAGAATACCTCTTTCTTAGCTTGCTTCACATATCCCAGCACTTTTTCCAGGTGTGGTTTGCTGACCAGAGCTCCCATACGAGTCTCGTCCAGCAGAGGGTCTCCGATCTGGATGGCTTTAGTTCTCCTGACCACCTCTTTTAAGAACTGAGGAAGTATTGAGCTTTGCACGAAAACTCTGGTGCCATTGCTGCACACCTACAAGTGGCCAATACAAAAATACTTTTTATACAAAAGGTATAAATAATTCATATTTGTATGTAAATTAAGCTACTGAAAAGCATATTTATAGATGAGCATGTGCATCAATGTGAGTGGGTTTTATTATTAGTGCCCAGTCTGATTAAGCTGATATTACTAATGGATAATTGCAGACAAACTAGTGGAAAATAAGTGACTTTAATGACATTAAGTATTACAAAACAGAAAATGAAAATGTCCTATGTACATATTTTGACTTGACTTTCCAGTACAGTACCTGGCCTTGAGACAGGAAGTTGGCCATGAGTGCTCCTCTGACAGCGTTTTCTAGGTCAGCGTCCTCAAAGATGATCAGTGGAGATTTACCACCGAGCTCCAGTGTCACTGGCTTGACCCCTCGGGAAGCCATTTCCATTATCTGTTGGGCCAAAATGTGCATTTGAACGAAAGAATTGCATTCCACAATAGTGTCCATTACAACTACTTGTAGTGACTTTCTCAATAGAGTGTATAGATTTAAGGATTACAATTGTCGGGAAATGTAGTTTGTTTCTTCGTCAGAACAGATTTGGAGAAATGTAACATTGTATCACTTGCTAAGAAATGCATGGGCTCTGCAGTGAATGAGTGCTGTCAGAATGAGAGTCCAAACAGCTGAATAAAACATCACAGTAATCCACACCAGCCCATCAGTTTATGTCTTGTATATGACAAACACAAATAGGATATTAACTTTAAACTGCAGCTTTTCTGTTTGTTCATTTAAGTTGATATTACTTTAAACCATCGCTTTAGATTGTTTTCACTTGCTTGATCTGTGCACAATTCTCTCCTGATTCAGATGAGATCTTTTTTTTCCCACTGGAGAAGATATTATTATGGATAGAAGACTTGCATTTTAGCCCAAAGCAACTTGTTGAAGTGAAAACACACAAGCCCAACTGGATAAACTGGACTGATGGAGTGGTTACTGTTTTTATCAGCTGTTGGAGTCTTATTTCGACGGCACCCATTCACTGCAGATCAAGTCATGTATTATTTTTCCAAATCTGTTCCAATGGAGAAACGAACTTGGATGAGTGAAATTTCAATCTTAAGCAAATTGTTTAAGAGAAGTTCTGCAACAGCTGCTCGGGTCGCCTTACTTTTTTGCCTGTGGGCACACTTCCTGTGAAGGAGACCTTCGCCACAGATGGGTGAAGACAAAGCAGAGAACCCGTCTCCTGTCCGCCCTGCACCACATTTAAGAGGCCCTCAGGGGCCCCAGCCTGTGAATAAATCTCAGCCAGCAGCACTGCAGTCACAGGGGTCACCGGCGATGGCTTGAACACCATAGAGTTGCCTACAATTGAATGGGAATAGAAGACTGTGAACGGAGAGTATTAATATAATAATTTCTAGGACAGACCAAGAGCAAACTAAGAGGATACTACACAAATAAAACTCTTTACCAGCCGTCACCAGGATTAAGGTCAAAGAGTATGTTTAACAGAGCACCAGGTGAAACATTTTCAGATTTAACACCTGCAAGGTATCATTCATGTTACTGTATGTGTGCCATAATTTAATAGTTAAAGATATTGTAATTTTTATGCAAAATATCTCTTTTCTGATGAAAGACAGACTTCTCTTGTTAATGCACTTTAATGAGTAAACAGTTTAATTGTACATATTAAATAAGAACTAAATGTGGGTCACACTGCATCACATACCACAAGCGATGGCCGGGGCAGATTTCCAGGCTACAATCTGGAAGGGGTAATTCCAGGCTCCTATTCCTACACACACACCTAGTGGCTCCCGACGGGTGTAAGCAAATGAACCTCCAGGCAGCTGAACATGCTGACCTGAGAATAGAAGAATAGTCCATACACACCTGTGCAGTATGAAGTCAACCTAACTATTATTTTACTTACACTACCAGTCGAACATTTGTAATAATTAAGATTTAAGAAGGAAGTCTCTTATGCTTACCTTAAGGGGGTCGCACACCGGACGAGAAGCGCAGCGCCGCGCCGCGTCGCGCCATGTCTTTAAAATTCAAACACATTGTTTTCTATGGGTGTACGCACACCGGCGGCGCAATTCGGCGTCTGTCCGCGGCGCCCAGCTACGACTCAAGACGCTGTTCAAATTCCTGCCGCGCCACAGAGCGCCGCCTGCATTATTATATATTAAATAACATCATATTTGTTTCTTATCGTTGTTAATTATACCAAGATACCACTGCTGCATATACTGTACAACTTACATTAGTTAACAGCTTGAATAAAATGTAAACATATAGAAAAAATATGTAGCATGTTTTAGTAGAGCAAAAAAATCATATTATAGAATGTGCGCATCTGGTGTGCGATACTTCGAGCTGTCCTAGATGCGACGTGGCGCGGCGCTGCGCTTCTCGTCCGGTGTGCGACCCCCTTTAGAAGTGTTTTCTAATGTAATGCACTATATTACTGTTTTACTACTGTTTCAATATAAATACATGCAGCATTAGTGAGAACAAGAGATTTCCTTCAAAACAAACAATTTAAATTATAATGAGGTCTGGACTGGCAAGTAATGAAGTTATAACATTTGGTAGTGTATGTTAAGTGAATGCTCAATGACAAAACAACTGACCTGAAAGTGTAGTGGCTTGTCCTGCAAAATACTCAATGCACAGTCTAGCAGAGTCCACATCTAGACGGGCTTCGGTGATGGACTTGCCATTGTTGACCACCTCCATCTCAGCAATCTCCTCTCTTCTCTTCTGTTCTCAGCAAACGAAATAACTAAAGATCAGACTCAAAACGATTTGAATCAACGCAGCACTGCATTATGCAATGTTTTAGGATGGGTGAGGGTTATTCCGGTCTACCTCAATGAGTCTAGCCGCCTCTAGCATGACTCTGGCTCTTTCCATGCCTGCCAATTTACTCCACGCAGTAAAAGCAGCACTGGCGCTCCTCACAGCTGCATCAACATCTGCTGCACCACAAGCTCGTAGCTGGCACAACACACGGCCTGTAACACATTTATAAAGATCAAATTTGTTTTTTCACTGAACAACATGGTGTATCGAGGGACTCAATGGGGTATGTGAAGCCAGCTGTGAGTGTAATCATATGATGGGGCAAAGTCTGATTGATTGGGAAAGTTTAACTTTATTAAACACATTACCTGTTGCTGGCTCGTATACTGGTTCGGATTTGGTTGCAACATCTTCAAGTCTGACTCGGCCCCCACTCCAGAAGTTCAGTGAATCTTTGATATGAAGGGTTCCTGAGGATATGCTCCTGGTCCCGGTGTAGAACAGGGCCCCACAGAGACCCGGGGTCCGAAGAGAGCTCATCAGGGCCATCTTCAAATGCCTAACACTGAACTTTGACCCCCTGGACGAGTGTCAACAAACCAAATCTACTAAGATTTTGCACCAAAACATAAAATTACAGCAATAAAAATAAAACAGTCAAGCATAAATTAGATGAAATTTAAAAATATATATAATTAAGGTTCAAATTATTTGTATATTTAAGTTCATGACTGTATAAAAGTCTGTAAGCAACAACATCAGCCGTCCGCTTAAAACCAAACTTACACATAGCAAGCGTTGCTATGACTGATAAAATACTAACGTTAGTAAGAAAAGGTTTCTTGGTGACAGAAGTTTACTTTGCTTACCTCCTGCTGCAGGACTGAAGATTTCTGATCAGTCCAGCCATATTCGGGGCGGGGCTTAGGCACCAGAGCGACTCCGATTGGTTTCCTCTTGATGATGTCATTTGATGGTTCCGGAAAAATTTAAGACTTAATTTTAAATGATGACATAAAATATATGCAGTGAATTTTCTACATTTGTTGATGATGAAAGTGCCTACTTGTTTTATTAGTGCCACCAAAAAATAATAATAATAAAACTAAAGTTACGAGATTCATGTGGAATTATGTGATGCCATTAATTTGGACATATCGAGACATGTATTTAGAGGTGTATAAATGTATATTCACTTACGTAAGTAAAAATGAAGAACACATATAATGATAAAAATAAAAATAAAATAATCTAAACAAATAAATAAATACACGAGAATGTATAATCGGACTAAACGGAAAAAGAGAACCATGCTGGTTGTGCATTTTTTCTTTGAGGAGAAGGCAAGGCAGTGAGTGGACAGTAGGAGGAGCGCTGAGTGTGTGTGTGTGTGTGTGTTTTATTAAAATAGCGACACACTCTTGCGCTCGCACTGCAAGCATGGCTGGCGACAGTGAAACACATCTTAAGGACAGAGCCGAGAACGGACACAACATCCGACAGCCGTTTCTCATCGGTGTGGCTGGAGGCACTGCCAGCGGAAAGGTTTGAGCTTTATGACTGTTTATCAGTAACCGTAACGTCACATACAGACCCCGGTGCCATCATGTAGGTTAACCGGGGTTTTCTGTGACGCCGGTGCCTCCAGCGACCGCGTGGCTTTAGCCAGCTCACAATGAAAGCATTTTTAGAAACAAAAAAACATGGGGGTTTTAAATGTATTCACATGCCCATATATCTTATTTGTCAAAGTCTATACATTAAACTTTAAACATTTATATTTTTGTCACTTGTAAAATATTTTGTTAATGGAAACGACAAGAGAGTTTCTGAACCGCGAAAATAATTTTAAACTTGGACCAACCGACAATATTCGGTATTCGGTTAAGATTTTTAAATGTAGATAACGTTATGTTTCTGTTCCACGTGGAGCAGCGCTTTGAATCGCCGCGTGGTCTGTTGTCGTTTATTTACGTGAACGCGACCTCGAACGTCTCCGTTACTTTACATCGGAAGCTTATTTGTGTTTATTTGTTGCCGTGCTGGTTTAAATACGGCTTGTTGTAACTGAACTGTTAAAAAATAAAAGTACTTCCTTTATGTAGGAAAGTTGCGGGAACGTGACGTCATAATAGCGGAGGATGTTTACATTGGCTCGACTACCCCGTTTTAGTAACAAGCGTTCATTAATCTTCCGCTGACCTTCATGTACAGGAAATGGCACTTCCAGCTTTCAACATTTACCGTTAAGCTTCTAAAAAACCCAGTTATCATATAAAAGCCATGCTACTTACTGTCAAAATGCTTTATGCTCATTAGCTATGAAGGGCGGAATCCAAACCCATTCAGGCAAAAAGTGACTGAGCCCAGGTTTTAAATGCACACTTGGCACTGAATGGAGGCCATGTTCACTGCTGAATTTCCTTACATGGGATACGTGGCCCACCCCCATGCTTCTCCACCAAGCCACATGTCTGCAGAGACACTGCTGGGAAAGTCTCCTTTGTCTATAGTACAAGTTAGAAAGATGGTTCACCAAATTACCACACCTATGTCACCGTTTGCTCACTTTGTTTTGTTGTTCAGAGCAAAGGTATTTCAAAGAAGGTTTGTAGCCTCCTGGACACTGCTTGTGTCTACTGACCTCAGTTGTATGTACTACAAACACTAAAAACCATACAGGAGGACAAGTAAATCACATGCCTGTTATTTTAGGTCAATTATTCTTTTAACTCAGTAAAGCCTGACATGAAATAAGTAGTTTTTTTTTTTTATTTATAATTTTTTAATCTAACTTGGATTGTTTAAAAATGAGCATATGGTCTTTTTTATATCATATTTGATGTGTCAGGCTTTTATGGCATGGTAGTATGATTTATGAGAATATAGAGCTCTGGCATTTATAACTGTAACCGTACTTAAGATGACAAGTTTGGTTTTGTGATTTTAAAACTCTCTAGTTTTTAATATAATGCAATGCAATTATAATTAGGGGTGATTTAAATAAGCATTTCTCAACATTTATTACTTATATTTTAAAATGATTATTCAAAATAATGACCTGTAGTGCACTGTGTTCTTAATTAAATATTACAATATGTTTCATTTTTAAAAAAAAAAAAAGGTAAAGATTTTACAGCAAAAATACCTACAGTCCATGACCTGAAGGGGAACGCTTTTTTTTTTTTTTTTTACACAAGGCATGCATTAGCTTGGTTTAAAACAACGTTTTGATCATGTTGATAATTTTGAGGGCCTAGGAATGTGAATAAGTCAATAACAAAACCACTGTGGCTTTAGGTTGTGTATATCTGAACGAGATGGCTTATAGTTTAGCATTTACTAAGTGGTTTTGCGTCCTCTCCTCTCAGTCTTCAGTATGTGAGAAGATCATGGAGCTGCTGGGGCAGAATAAGATTGACCGTCACCAGCGGCAGGTGGTCATCCTCAGTCAAGACAGCTTTTACAGGGAGCTCACACCTGAACAGAAAGCAAAAGCGATCAAGGGCCAGTTCAACTTCGATCACCCAGGTACTTTCCTGTCTGAGGGTGGTTAAAGAGGTCGGAAGTTCATGCAGAAGTTAGAATATGCTCATTTATATTGGGGACAAAAACAAACGAACCACATGGTTACTATGCATGTAAGAAACAGTGGTGTTTTATCAGTCTTCAGTATTCAAATGGTTTTAAATGACACGTGTCATATTTTTTGAATAGTTTTGTTTCTGTCATTCACAGATGCTTTCGATAATGAGCTGGTCATGAAGACCCTGCGTGACATCATTGACGGGGAGACCGTGCACATCCCAGTTTATGACTTTGTTACCCATTCCAGGTCAGCCCTGCTCTCTTCACAAGCTGCTATTTTGGGCGCTTGGATGTGTGAACCACTGTTTGACTTATTATGAGTCATACACCTTTTACAGGAAGGATGAGTTTGTCACCGTGTATCCAGCAGACGTGGTTCTTTTTGAAGGGATTCTCATGTTCTACTCGCAAGAGATTCGAGATCTGTTCCAAATGAAGCTGTTCGTGGACACGGACCCAGACACGCGTCTCTCACGAAGAGGTACATGACCTGACTAATAGCTGACTGCGTGTTATCTCGAGATCAGATGAGTTATATATCGTATAAATGCTGGTGTGGGGGGTCGAAATCGGGATCGCAATCTTTTAACCATTAATTGCGCAGCTTTAGTATAGCGTGACCACAACATTATACTAAAATAAAAATAAAGCCCTCTTTATTTATACAGTGCTTTATACAATACAGATTGTCAAAGCAGCATTAGTGTTAAACAGGAAAATAATGTTACATGAGGATGAAGGTGTTTAACCGCTGAGTGCTATATACTGTGTTTTCTTGTTTCTATCAGTGTTACGAGACACCAGTGAGAGAGGCAGGCAGCTGGAGCAGATTTTGAACCAGTACATCAACTTTGTGAAGCCAGCCTTTGAGGAGTTCTGTCTTCCTGTGAGTAAAACCACGCTTCTCCATTATTATAGCTGCTTTTAATGTGCTTTGTTAGAAAATGTATAGTAGTTTGACACCTTCCATCTGCTTCCTCACTGTTACTTAATTCCTTGTGCTCTAAATGATCTTGAACATTTATGTTCGTAGACCAAAAAGTATGCAGACGTCATCATCCCCCGAGGTGCAGACAATCTCGGTGAGTCAGTAGGCCATTAGTTATTTGATATGAAATGCACACTGGAGAGATTTAATTTGATGTGCTTTTATCTCCGTTTCTTTCTAGTGGCTATTAACCTGATTGTGCAGCATATCCAGGATATCCTGAACGGAGGATTCACCAAACGACAGAGCGGTTTTCAGAACGGCCATGGAACCCCAAGACAAAGACGGCCCTCAGAGTCGAGTCGACCTCACTGACCTTACTGTGGCCCTTTCCTCCATTGAGGAAAGGGCAGAACTGAATAATCAGTGTGCATCCCTTTCATCCAATGACAATAAAGGGATGCAGGAGCTGAAATGCCTTTGTTAATGTCATTATTATTTGTATTTTACATTTAAAATGTTGTTGTTGTTGTTGTTGTTGTTGTCGTGGGTTGTTTGCCGTTACAGGGTTTTGAATGTGCTGTTTTTTTTGAAAGGTTTGATTGCACTCTCAGCCTGTCCTGTCAGTGTGTCTATATGCTTTCTTAGCTAAAATAAATGAATAGTTTGGAAAGTCTTGTTCTAACTGGGAGTAGAGACCACTTTGATTAGTGTTATTTGCATACATACTTGAAGACTGAGCTCAGGTTGTGTGGGTTGTTCCATTCACTAAAGAAAAAAAACGTGCCTCATATTTGAGGCCCTTTTATGTGTGATTTTGTAATTATGGCAACATGGTACACTAGCCTTTTATATTGTATTTTTTTTAGCTTTCTAGTTGAATCTCAATGTTGTTGTGGTTCTTACAATTGTAGTGTTTTGTACATATGACACATTTTGTTAACTATATTTCAGTTTTACAAGAAATAGTGCAGAAAGTATTTTACCCCAATTACTGCTATCCTCAGATACAATCAGGGAATACATTAAATACCTCAAACACATCTACTGTTAACACCACAAAAAAGTATTACTTGAATTATGCTTATTTACTCAATAAGCCTGTGTTTACTTTATCCTTTGTGCCTCTTTGGCACGTTTTTTTTTTTACAAATTCTAAATTTGAATAATTATTTGTTTACGGTTTTGTTATCCATTAAGTTGTGGTGGAATAAAATAATAAAACTTTAAATTGTTTTTGCTTCTTTGTTACACTCTCTCACCACATTTCATCCTTGCAATACCGTGCACGTCCGCTGGGGAAGCTGTTACAACGTCATCCGTCGCGCTCTTTATACGCAATTGGATGACGTGTAGCAGCGGAGGCGTGGCTCAATATGGGGGTATGTGTGTAAAAGCATCGGCTACTTGGAATTAAATATAAACGAATAGCAGCTTCACAAATGCATTTCTTTTTATCTATAGAAGTTTGGATTGCAGTTTAAAGCCACTTTGGAGAATGTTACCAACGTGAGGCCGGTGGGGGATGATTTCCGCTGGTATTTAAAGGTAAAGTGTTGTTCGTGTGACATGCTGTCAGTGTTAACAGATTGTATAAGCAGATGATTATACTTTATATTAAAATACTTATACTTTACGCAGTTCAATGTCATGTTGTTATGGCAATTCAGAAATTACTTTTCAGCATCTTTAACTATATAGACTTAGTATCATTCGTAATGTGATAAATAGTGGGAATATACAGTACTGTGCAAAAGTCTCAGGCCACTAGTATTTTCAGCAACCAAAAAATGTTGGGTTTAAGTGGGTTATTTCTCTCTTTGGCGGTAGTGTGTCAGTTGGAAATATCAGTTTACATTTCCAAACATTATTTTAGTCATTAATTGTAATGCAGCAGTGAGATTATTGTCTGATAACAGCCAGTGCTCCACACAGAGATCTGATCTGATCATCAGTCTGTCTGGAATCACAGGAAGATACAGAACAAACTGAGAAAGACTCAATCCAGAAGAACTGTGCCAACGTCTCCAAGATGAAGAAAAAGCTTCAGTACTGTTCAAAGTTTTAGACACTTGTGTAAAAATGCTGTAAAATGAGTAGGCTTTCAAAAATAATGCCATAAATAGAGTTAATTTATCAATGAACTTCTATTAACTAAATCAAATAAATATTTGATATGACAGCTTCTGTTCCGAGCTACACTTGCCTGTAGTTTATCAGGTAGGTTTTTTGAAGCATCTTGGATTGTAAAATTACATTTAATGACAAAAATAATGTTTGGAAATGTAAACTGATATTTCCAACTGACACGCTAACACTTAAAACCATTTCTGTTGCTATAAAATACAAGTGGCCTAAGACTTTTGCACAGTACTGTACATTTGGATAATTGTACTGAAACCATGTGATTTATGCTAATAACTGGCTCCTGTCCTTGCAGCTGAAGTGTGGGAATTGTGGTGAGGTGTCTGATAAATGGCAGTATATCACCTTAATGGTAGGTTGAAATTTAAATGTGGAAAATATAGCTAATAACTGGTTTGCATTCTCTACCAGTATTGTTGCAAGATGTTTTTATGAAGTGCAGATATGTTTATCTTTACTATTTTAAAACAGAATGTTTATATTACATTTGGCAAGAAAGCAGAAATGAATAAATAGCTAATAATATTACAATAAAACCCAGAAAAGGGAACAAACATTCAGTTTTCATTGTAGTTTTTAATTTAATTTTCATTCTGCTGACTTTTTTTTATTCTCTAAGGCAGTTTATGAATGCATTTTTATGTCATTTTTTGCATTTGTTTGTTGCAAAATGTGTAGAAAAATAGCTTTTAAAATAATTTAATAATAATTTAAAAATACAAGACTGCCACATTGCATATGAAACAAATATTTAAAAACAATTAAAATTTAACTTCATGCCATTCCAAAAAGTATGTTTTTTAATGTATTTTTTATTTACATTTAAGTTGTTATTCATTCAGAATTTCACCTTCATTGATACACTTGTGTGACTCATGTTTACTAAACTGAATGCATAGAAACGTCTGTGTAGTGACGGCAGGTCCTTTCTTTGCCTCAGGACAGCATGCCTCTGAAAGGAGGACGGGGGAGTGCTAGCATGGTGCAGAAGTGCAAGCTGTGTCATCGGGAAAACTCTATAGGTAACCAACCTACTAGCAAGTAAATGACCAAAAAGTTGCACCATAATATCTTCTCTGTTGGTGTTTTTATATTTTTTCTTTGGTAAGTGTACACGAATGTCTTATTGAACTTAAGGTGATGTCTGACTGTTTCCAGATATCCTGAGGGACACAATTACACCTTATAATGTAAGACAGAATACATTCATTTTTCTGTTTGTTACTTTATAAGCCATACTATTTAGAGTTGCATATATGCTTATATTTTTGCATATACTATTGTATCTTGCCAGTACATGTATTTTCTCTTCTAAAGGCAGAAGACAGTGATAGGTTTAAGACAATTGTCCAGTTTGAGTGTCGGGGTCTAGAACCAGTTGACTTTCAACCTCAGGTAAGACTAATATATACATACATACATACATACATACATATACATACATACATACATACATACGCATATATATATATATATATATATATATATAATTTATTATTATTATATTTTTTTCCAGTTGGTTTTAAACAAATATGTTTTATTTAGCAAGGATGTATAAAGAAAAATTATGCAAAAATATTTATTTGTAAATCAATTGTGCTCTTTCGAACTTTCCAATCATCAAGGAATCCTAAAAAAAATGTTACATGATTTACACAAAAATACTGTTTCCAACATTTAATTAAGACAGTAAAATATAATGATGCTGAAAAAATCTGCTTTGCATCACAGGAATAAATTACATTTTAAAAGAAAACGGTTGTTTTAATTTAAAATAGAATTTCAAAATAATTCAATATTTGAATGTAGTTATGATCAAACAATTGCAGCCTAGTTAAGCATAAAAGACCTCGGAAGCATTATAAAATCTGCTATCTACATGTGTAGGGTTTGTACGTAGATATTACCTAGTTATGGTAATTACTATAATAGTAAGTACATGAGAAACAGGAACGTGAAATAAAGTGCTACCAAAGTCTTACTTTAAGCTTTTGAATAGTAGTGTATACTATCATGTAATTGTAAAATTCTCTGAATAAAGCCCATAAACATTCTTGTTTCCCTCTAGGCTGGTTTTGCCGCTGGTGGAGCAGAGACATCCACCCAGTTCCCTGAAATAAACCTGCAAGAAAAAGTAAGAACCCTGAAAAAAAGAGTAATTTCACACCTTCTAGTTCATTCAGGAGGTCCTAACAGTCTTTCTGTCCTATGTGTCAGGACTGGACGGACTACGATGAGAAGGCCAGTGAGTCGGTGGGGATCTATGAGGTCACACATCAGTTCATCAAGTGCTGAAAAATAAAGAGGTCTGATTGAAGAACAACTGACTGGTTACTGAACGATACTGATTTATATACACCACTCTCTTGTTAGTCAGTGCTGATTGCCTGTCGCTGGTAAAAAGGCTTATTATATGCAAGATGCAATATTACGATAATAAAGTGTGGAATGATTCGGTAATTTTGTGTGTGTTTATGTGGGCAACCCAGCTAAATACATTTTTAATAAAATGATGCAGAAAAGGGAAAGAAGAAACTATTTCTGCATGCCATTATGACATATGGCAAGTAGGTTTACAACGCTGAACATTGTGGGATATTTTAAAACATTTATTAGATATTTAGTAGAGGTACTGTTTATGCAAACACCAGATTTTATTGCTCTGATTTTAAGTATTGAAATATAAATGCCATATAAATATATGTTTAAGCTGCTGTATAAATAGTGTCATGGGATATTATTCACTATTATTACACGGCTCTCTGGAATGCTTGATTCTGATTGGTCAGTGGAGATATTTGCAGGTTCGTTCTTTTCGAATAATAACCGCTTCAAAGTAATAACGCATAGCCGGGACTACTTGTGTGTTTAAATCCCTCCGCGCCAA
>JAUCNO010000663.1:14574880-14586337 GCA_032353835.1 Enteromius viviparus
CTAAAATACTTACTACTACTACTACTAATTCACCCACTGAGACAAAAAGAGATTTTCTGACCATTAACGCTGTGGATATATATATATATAAACCATATATAAACCTATTAATAATAAAATACTAACAGTGCTACTACTACTACTAATAAAAAAAAAAATCTGCTTGTAAATATCTATCCCCTTCAAAGACTTTATTATACTAACAAGCCAGTACTCTATAGCTAGACTAGAGATAAAAATGAACCAAGCAAAATGTTTAGAAGTAAAAATCTTGCAATTTTATTTGCATATAAAGGCAGCTAAATATATCACAATGAAACCTGAAGAAAAAAAAAGAAGAAATGTATCTAAACTTTCCCAGGAATGAGACTGTAACTGAAAGAAAAGCTGAGAGGCATATACAGTAGCAAGAGTTGAAACAACTATTGGCATCATTTTTGTGCTAGCAAGACTGCATTTACACAGTGCAAAATTACAAAAAAAAGAGAGAGAGAGAAAACAAAAACTATCATATGCAAGGTATCAAAGGACAACTAAACCTGGTTTCAGCAGGTTCAAAGAAAACAAGAAAAGAAAACAACAACCTTTGAGATTGTACATTAAAATAATTTCAACTCAGTTACTTTTTATTGTATGGAACAATACGCCGTAAAGTAGGCAACACTGAATGAGCTTCAGAAGAACATTTCATAAAAACAGAAAAGAGCATGTGTGCGATTTACGCACTTTAAGTCATCATCACTTACAGGCAAAATGATATTCTTCAAGAGGCTTAGAACAAACACAATTTTAGTTAGATTTTACAGCTTACACATACATATAGATATACTCATATTTTAAGATATTTTCCAATTTCTATGCAGACTGAGGCGCTCCAGAATATACATGAGTTAAAATGCATCCATGTCTTCCCTGCGCTTGTAAGAAAGTGTTCTTTGAATGCAAAAAAAGATAACCCCCCTTAGTTTTGGATAAAAAACCAAAACAATAAATATGATGCTTTCTCTTCGCTAGCAGAAAGTTGGGGCTCCAGCCGGGGGAACTTAAAGCTAGTTTAAGGCATTATCCCTGTCAGCTAAAAGAAAGCTTAATTATCCTGAAAAAAAAAAAAAAAAAGAATATACAAAATGAACAATGGCATCCCATACCAGCATACTGACAAAAAAGAGACAATTTTACAAATTCACAAAGCTTATTATCTTACAGATTTAATCAGATCTTTTCATAAGATTGTTCACCACTTGTGTACGAGACACCTGCAGGACCCCGTCCGTCATCAGAAACTTCCACGCAATCTTTTAGCAAAAGACTGGTGATTTGAAAAGAAACATTCAACTATTTTTTTTCGTTCAAAGTACTGTTAGAAAACATAAGGAGAAAAGAAGAATATGGCGACGTTCTCGGGCGTCTCAAGAGCTGGGGGGGTTCGGGAGGTCGAACACGATGGGAGGGTTTGTGGGTTGAAAGCTGACTGTACAGGTAGAGGCATTGATGAATGACGTGTACCCATCTGTCATAATGCCGTAACCTAGAGGAAACCAGAGAGGAGTTAATATTCATATTCCAAACTTTTCCAACCTATTTGACTTGAATACAAATTGCTGGTGTCTTCCATGCTTTTAAATTATTTTGGACAAAAGAATCTGCTAAATGTTTTAATTTAATTAAATAAAATTATTAATTTATTATTTAATTATTAATTATTAAGTATTAAACTCCCCAAAACTAAATTTATGTGATCAATCAAAGAGTAAAACACTAATGTTGTAGAACTTTAACACAGTTTAAGGACAAAAAATAAGGACGTGACATGTGGCCAGGTATGGTTTCCCATATAAGGAATTTGTGCTCTGCATTTAACCCATTCAAGTGCACACACACAGCAGTGAGAAGTGAACACACACACACACACCCCGAGCCATTGCTGCGGCGCCCGGAAAGCAGTTGGGGGAGCGGTGCCTTGCTCAAGGGTCTCACCACAGTTGTGGTATTGAAGGTGGAGGTGGAGAGAGCGCTGGTTATTCACTCCCATCACACAATCCCTGCCAGACCTGAGACTCGAACCCACAACCTTTGGGTTACAAGTCCAATTCCCTATCCATTAGGCCAATGATTTTACTGCTTATGGATGGGTTAAATGCAGTCACCATACCTGGCTACAAGTCACTTCACTCAAAACTTTCAAAGCGTTGTCATGACAGAAATACTATTACACAATATATTAAAATATAATGCCCTTTTTTCTTTACAGTTTCGAAAGTAGGTGTGACATAAAACAATTTGCTGTTTAAATAAAAGGAAATGAAAATGGAGGTTGAAACACACACACACACATTATTTATATATATATATTTAGATGTGTGTATGATTGAGCATTTTGAATAGTCTATATTCAGAAAAGGAAATGTGACTGTGTGCATACAAACACATTGAGTAAACACAATAAAGCCTACAAGGTCTTTCCTCAAGTGGAGCACTTGTTCAAATTAGCCCCTGGGCTCAGAAACCCTTCTGTGTCTTAAACATGTTTAATTAAAAATATAATAATAATGAAAAGCCTCAAAAGCTAGGAGGGAGGAAGCGAGGGGATGCAACACATCTGGTGAACAGAGTCTGAAGCTGAACCCAAAGGCAGATCTCTCAGATCTCTCTTCCCTCAGTACTGGGTTGAACTTGTAGCCAAATCTGGTGTTCAAATGCAACCCATATCCATATATATCTATATCCTAGACTGCTCATTGGGTTTGTGTTTGTGCTGATGCAGCTAATGCTGATCTGAGACTCGAAATCTCTAAAGGACAGAACGAGCCATTTTTGTTGCAAATACAACATCATATACTTTATTATTCAAAACTAATTTCTCAGAAGAATGCTGTTCTTTTGAACTTTCTTATAAAACAAATATCATAGTTTACACAAAAATATTAACTCTTTACATTGATAATTTAATGATGCTAATAATTCAGCTGTATCCTCAAAGGATTAAATCAGATTATAGAAAAAAATATTCAAATAGAAAACAATACTATTAAACAGTGTTTAAAATTATTATATATGTTTTTTTCCCCTTATTTTTGATAAAATAAATGCAGATTAGTTTAGCATCAAAAGACCAGTTTTTAAAGTATATTTATTGATGCCTGTTTCAGATTATTATTATTATTATTTTAGAAATATAGATAACCAAAATTACACCATTTCTTAATGACATGTATATCAAAGTGACGCTGCAATATTTCTGGCCTCCTTTTTTCTCTTTATTGTAATTATTATTATTCATACGGCTGCATAATGATTTTAACTTCTGGTGTCTTTTATCACATCGCTGTAGCCTCTCTCTTTAAGTCAATGTAGTGAACAATGACTCATGTTTTTTTCATGGCTCTGGCAGTTTGTCTGCGGTTACGCACCTTCATGAATTCCTCCGAAGACGTGGAGCTTGGGCCGGACTCTCCTCTGGACTGTGTTTAACAGCTCAACACACCCAACTCTTTGCAGCTCCTTTGGTACCCAGTCTCTAAAACCTACACACACACACACCATACATCAGTTTCTAATCTCGCAGGAAAAACAGCTCACGTTGTGACTCATGTTGAAGTATTTTTCCTTTTTAAACCTAAAGCTTCAAACAGAGGACAACCAGTAAGAAAACAACTAAGAGGCATTTTACAAAGGTGTTTACTATCATTAATATACAATTACAGGGTTTGAATTTGATTGATATTTTCTGCTTTTTTATAATACTTGTGTGTTTTTTGTCATTTTTATTGATTTTCTTTTTAATATGCTTTGATTTAAGTTAAAGGGCTGCATTGGGATTGGGACCCAACGCAAATCTCGCAGGAGCGGGCGGTTTTTAACTTTGCCGCGGGCGGGAATGGGCGACTAAAAAAAACACTGCGGGATCGCGAGGTAGCCAAGCGATATGATGTATGATTTATGTGCCGTGTGATGGTGCAATGTTTTTGATAAAAACGAAATTATATTTAAATGTATTGTGTGTTTTGCCTTTCTGTGTTCTCATAGGTTAGCTGCTTTCAGAAATGCTTTCTGCACATTTACACCAATCAATCCTACGGAATACTTCAATAGCCAAAAAAAAAATACTTGAAATCTAAAGAAATGCGCGGTAGCCTAAGCGTTTTAGATGTCCCGATAGCCCAGGCTATATTCATCGTCCCTACCAGTGCATCAGAATACATGCAGGTCAGGAAAAGAAACAAACATGAATCTCTTTATTTATAGCAATACGTTTTTTTTCTTCCTGCGGGACGGGAGACGACAAAATCAATGCATCTCTATTATCGTGCGGGAATAAATTCTCAGAGTTTTGCGGGTGCGGGCGGGAGTGGACATACATATTGCGGGAGAGGGTGGGAGTGTAACACATGCGTTGCGGGAGTGGGCGGTAATGGTCAGAAATTCGGCGGGCGGGAGCGGGATGAAGAAAACAGTCCCGTGCAGGGCTCTACAGCGCAGTGTGTTACTGATGGTAGCCTTTGTTACTTTGGTCCCAGATCTCTGCAGGTCATTCACTAGGTCCCCATGTGTGGTTCTGGGATTCTTGTGATCATTTTGACCCCACAGGGTGAGATCTTTTATGGAGCCCCAGATTGAGGGAAATTATCAGTGGTCTTGTATGTCCTCCATTCTCTAATAATAGCTCCCAGCGTTGATTTCTTCACACAGAGCTGCTGACCTATTGCAGATTCAGTCTTCCCAGCCGGGTGGGCAAGTCTACAATTTTGTTTCTGGTGTTCTTTGACAGCTCTTTGGTCTTGGCCATAGTGGAGTTTGGAGTGTGACTGTTTGTGGACAGGTGTCTTTTATACTGATAACAGGTTCAAACAGATGCCATTAATACAGGTAACGAGTGGAGGAAAGAGGAGCCTCTTAAAGAAGAAGTTACAGGTCTGTGAGAGCCACAAATCTTGCTTGTTTGTTGGTTACCAAATCCTATTTTTACAGAGGAATTTACCAATTAATTCATTAAAATCCTATAATGCGATTTTCTGGATTTAGTTTTTAATTGGGTCTCTCATAGTTGAGGTATACCTATGATGAAAATGACTTTTCTCATCTTTTTAAGTGAAGAACTTGCATGATTTGTGTAAATGCATATGTTTAAAACTACCTGTCATAAAACTGACTTTTCCAAACAAGTACTCAAATCTTAACTGAAACTATAAGTTGTTACTTGCAGTTCATTAATTGAGTCAGAAGCTTCAGTAACCATTTTGATTTAGCGCAGGATTCATCAGATTTGAGTATGTTTAATTTATTTTAAAAAATATAGAAATCCTAAATAATAAGAGAACTAAGCACAATCTTCACAAAATCACCAGCTTGTAAAGTGACACTGTCAGGTCTCGGTGTATCTGTGACATCTCAACCTATTTTTATTTTACCAAACAATGCATCAAAGCTACATTAACGCTTCAGTATGTGCAACCCAAACCCTTATTAAACAATATCTCCTTTGCCTAAATTACTTTAGTACTATTGCAGTTTCAGCTTACCTTTCATCGGTGCATCTTTCTAATCCTTGATTCAGATTCAAACTTTGAAAACATGATATTTCCACATGTGTTCTGAACAGCAGTCACTCGTTCCTGTGGAAAAGATGGTCCAGATATAGAAAGCTAAATCTTAGTTTAATTTTAACAATCACCACCCTCAAACTCCTCTGTTTTGGCAGTAGTGCAGGAATGTTGACTGTCACGTCTTTCTTTCTGTCTTTTTGTTTACCTGTCTCTCTCATGCCGTGGTGTGTCATGGTGCGAGCTGACTGGACACTGGTGCCAAGCACTGAGGACGATGACATACTCTCCCGTTGTCTTCTCCTGCCACATTCCAACAGGACAATAAAAGGTTTCTCATTGTCTGCTTTGTGACACTAAACAGCATGTCTGCAAACGGAGAACACACACAAATACTCACTCATGTGCAAGCCTAGCAGGCAGCATGACTGACACAGAAAAGCAAGGGTGTCTTTCAAGGCATTGTGGGAAAAAAACAATAGGCCAACTGGAGGGACATCCCACCAAGTGAATCTCTGATGTCACGCCTGCAGCATAATGGAGGTTTTGTGACTGTAAGGATGGTGTCATTCACATGACATAAGTTTACTTCGCTTCTGCAACAATAGAGCTCCTCTTCTCAGTGCTTATATGTGCTGATTGTCCAGAACAGCATGTTATTCTAAATAAACCTCCTTCATACAGGAGAATATATCAACTCATATAGATGAACAAATATTAACTCATGTCAGAAATTGGCAAAAATCGATCAACAAATAAATATTATTTATTTATTATATTTTATACGAAAATATCACTTACCCAATTATAAATTGTTACCTCAAAAATCACACAATCTCAATTTACCAGGCTGTAATTCTAATATAGTATTACACAGCAAGAGTTACAGCGTACACGTCAGAATAAATAGGATGTTTAATTTTTACATACATTTATCTAAATTATGTTATTTCGTCCATATTTTGACTTTTCACAAAAGTGAATTTGATGGTGACACCAAATATGAATGTTGAATAAATCTGTTTTGGTCATGGCAATTCACTCGTTATTACCAACTAAACACCATTTTTGTTGATTGTGGAACTGTTTTTTTAAACGGTTTAGTGAGTACTTGTTCTGAAAACACACACAAATACAATTTTTCTTGATCGGGTGATATGTTATCAATTTGTTATGCATCCTCTAACTTTCCTGTTGAAGGCCTATATGTGTACATTGAAAATGGGTGCTGTTGGACCATATTTTCACAAAGCTTTGATAAAACAAAACGTCTTTTTTAAATTTCTAAGCGTAGGAAATGAACGAACCTCGGCAAAGAGCTTCTGCTCTTCTGTGTTTTACTCCAGATTTTCTCTACCTATACAGAATACGGCACAACTTTGTTAAATAATAGTGCATGTAATTTAGTTTTTTGGAATAAAAAGGTTGGGTTACCGTGTTGTTTTAATGATGTCCCATAACCCTTTTTGCCACATTTTCCACGGTGGTTTACTCAGTTAAATAAATTAAGAGAGTAAACATGGAAAGAAACACAGAAGACCAGTATCAGAAAGACATTTATTTTCTGATGTACTAAAATGAAACACCTGCTGATTTTATTGTAATAAGATTTTGTGTTACTTACAATTTTAATTTACCATTGAGACCCGCACTAACCACTGTAGCAAATGTCAGGAATAACATGTAACAGAGACGTCCAGCATTAGTCAATATAATTTAATAATTTTTTAAATATTTGATAGATATTTTCTATCCCTGTGGGAAAAACCGCATATATGCTGGTTAGGTAGGTTTTGAAGCATGGATGCTGTCTGGCAACTGACAAATATGCATTGGGATATATAAAAATCAATGTACTGTTTGATGGTCTATAATCATTTAGAAAATCAGATAGTCTTTGCAAACTATTTAGATAAAATGTTAAAGCAAGTGTACCAAAAAACACCCATGATGACTTATATTTGACACTTTATTCATGCATGAAGCACAAGAGGTTTATTCAGTTGGTAAGTGGTGGTAGTTTGGTTGTGGATGAGGGCGTCTGGTTAATCTCCTGCCTCATCCTCTGCATCTCCAGTCTCTGAAACTGAATGATCTTCTCTGCTTCTTCTAAACTCTGCTGCGTCATCAAACTGTTCCTCCCTGCTGAAGCTGCACCTGAAGCACGAAAGAAAAAAAGGCAGCTGAGAACCTCCAACATGAACATCTGAGATGTCAATGATATCATGGTCCATGTTTATCCAGGTTCATCCAAAACCCATAGATTTCTCATTAGTCACCTCTCGTGTTGGCAGAGCTCTTGTTGTTCTTGTTAAAGCTGCTTTGACTCTCGAGGTTGTGCAGCTGCATGCGGACAGTGCGCAGCTCCTGACGCAGATCATTGATCTCTTTCATAAGAATGACGTTGTCCTGAACACATGTGACAGATACGAGATCTTTCACAGAAGCAGTGATTGAAGAAATACTGAAAGTGAAACACTCAAACTCCCCTCATAGTATGAATAAAATAACTTTTGGATACTGATATACTGGAATCTTGTATACTATGAGCTTGCATAATCTAATAGGCACTGTAAGTACTATTAATGTACCAATAATTTCTTCAGGTGTAAAAAAAAATCCATTATTAGTGTAAAATCAATTTACTGTAAATTTGGTTACAGTAGAAAGAGCATACTTCTACTTGCACATTTAGGCTTTGAAACTAAAGACACAAATTTCCACATTTACCGCACACTGTTTTTGTTTCTCTCACCTTCATGAGCTTTGTATTGTTGGCCTGGAAGACACTTGTGTCCCTGGTGAGCTGGTTCTTCAGTGTCATGATAATCTTCTCGTAGTGCTTCCTCTGTCTGTGGTATTCCTTCTGAGTATCTGTGTCCACCGCCGCTTTCTCTACCTACAGTCACACACCACACAAGCTCCAGCCAATGGAAATCAAAACAACATGAATAATGTCCCAATTGTATTCATCTTACCACATCTGATGGCAGAACGTAGCATTTATAGAGCTCTCGAATGTGGTCCTTTAACCTTTTTGGGTCCTGAATGAATTCCACACAAGTGTGAAGATCAGCTCTAAATCTCTGTACCAGAACCCCAATGTCCTGCACCTATAGAAGACGACAGTAGGACAGTCAGAAAAATATATTATTTTTAAAACGTACTTACACTCCAGCCTGCACATGCAACACGTAGAGGAGTTTGTTTCTTCATCGGTACAGATTTAGCATTACATCTCTCGCTCACCAATGGATTCTCTGCAGTGAATGGGTGCTGTCAATAAAAACTCCACAAGTAATCCACACCACTCCAGTCCAACAATTAATGTCTTGTGAAGTGAAAAGCTTTGTGTATCTAGGCAACAAATCCATGCTTTAAATTAATACCGTTGCTTCTGGTTCTTTTTAATTAAAAAATCCCCCCTCTGTTGTACTCTTACATCAAAATCCACCAATATATTTATTTAGAACTGCTTTTGCTTGTAACTGGTGCTTGATCTGTGCCTATTTCTGTCCTAATTCAGACAAGCTGATTTTTCACTAAAAAACAATATAATAGAGAACTTGCATGAAACAAAAGGTTAAAGTTAAAAATGTTTAATCTGGGGATTTATTTCTTATAAACTTGTCGCTTTTCACTTCACAAGACATTATTGCTGGACTGGAGTGGTGTGGATTATTGTGATGTTTTGTGACTCTCATTCTGACGGCACCCATTCACTGCAGAGGATCCATTGGCCTGAGGATGAGCACATTTTCAGAAAAAAACAAAACACCTTTTTGGGTGAACTATTCCTTTAAAGCATACGCTCGGTAGTAAATGTACATGGGTACCCAAAATATATAGTGTCTATAATAACTAAGCAGTTTTGGGCGTTAATTGTTTATGTATTTGTGATAAAGAAATTAAAGAAGGCTCTAAATTAAATTAGTTAAAAGGCAGTGAGGGACCAGGCACAGTTTGGATACTGGAGTCACTGAAAGCATCAGTGCAGTGATATGGAGACCTGTTGTGCCAGTGTAAACGACTGCCAGCGTCAACCCCGGAGATGTGCAGTATACTAACCTTCCTCATTTCTTTGTGCATTTCTTTGTCTTTGGTTTTCAATTTTAAGCTCAGTTCAGCGATTTTCAGCTCCAGCTGTGTGTTTGTCTTATGAAACTCCTTCAACTCTCCCTCCATCTGAAACACACACCTTTTATCACACAGTGTTCACAGCACTCATCTGGTTTGATTGTTATTTACATGTATTCGGTGCCACATTCATTTATTATGAATGATATATGTTATTGTTATTAATGAGTGTTACTTTTCAAGTTTGACAAGGCAACAGTATAGTGCACAAAATAATGTGGCTCAGGCAGAAAGGGCTGAATAAAACACGGCAGTTTGAAGGGATGACACATGAAACATATGCAGCAAAACACGTCCCACCTCCAGCATCTGCTCCTTCAGCTCCTGGATTTCGCTCTCTTTCGGCTCAAGCTGCTCTTCCATATATTCAGCCCTAAACTCCATCACTTCAGTAGTTTTGTTAAGTGTGTCATTCTTCTTTTTCAGCTCAAAGATGCTCTTTTCCTGTAGAGACAAAACAGATTTGACTCCTAAGTACTTTTTTCTTGTAACTGAAACTTGAATTTTCATTTGAGTTAATGTACAGTATCTGATCTGGACACTGTCAGATGGCATGGAGACAAGACTAAATCCATACTAAACTCATACTATATACTGCATTTTCAATCTGTAGTACATTAATTAATCAATCATGTTTACAGATGCACGATTTCCCCTCAATCAGGTGCTGCCAGAATAAAACCATGTAATGAGTTAGCATGTTTGAACTGAAGTCAATAGGTTTCTACGAGGGAGTAAATTTCGAAATGTAAAATCTGTCAGCAACCACTTAGCCAGCTAAAAGTTATAAATTGAACAGGAGTACAGAGGAAGTACTTGATTTGGTTTTCCTCATGTCATCATGAACATACGCTCACCTTGTCCTGTATGATCCCATCTCTCTTCTGAATTGCAGCATTCAGCCCAGTGATGTCGTTCTCCAGTGCTTTGATCACCGACTGCAGCTTCTGCGCTTCCTGCTTCAGCTTCTCGATCTCCAAGTTCCGGTTTTCAATTTCCCTCTGCAGGACATGAAACTGTACGACACAACATAAGCTCCAGCTTCCCGCATTACTCCAACACACGAGGTGTCTGACCTCAATCTTCAATAAATAAGCCTAGATTTCTTACCCGGTCAAGAAAATATAATCCTGTTATGATCATATCACCCCACTTCTGTCATCTATACATTGGCCACCAATGAATTTGTGTATCGATTAAAAACTACTGTTCTTTTGTATTTAACAGACCTTATCACACTACAGTCCATCATGCTCTTTAAAGGAATAAGTGAAAATCTGTATTCGTGCAAAACAAATCTATTCTTAAGGCATTTTAACTTTGAACAGTTGCTTCTAGACAAAATACGAGTTCATAATCCATAATAACACATCCAACAGCAAAAATGTTCCTCCTCTGCTATCCTCCAATCATATTTGTTTACAACTTTTTTGGATAGTTTTCACTTGTAAACAGTGCTTAATCTCTGCACATTTCTCTGGGTAAACATATTATGAACGCTTTGCAGTTAAAAATGTCTTCATGGATTTATTTCTTACAAATATTCAGCTTTTGGCATCTTAAGATAGTGGATTACTTGTGGCAGTACTACTTGTGATATAGTGATGTTTTACTCACATTGTGACTTGGAGTCTTGGAGGCCTGAGGTTGAGCATATTTTCAGAGTTTAATTTTTTTTGTGGGGGAATTGTTCCTTTATTATCATCAGGGTTCTTGCAGGTTTCAGTTAGTTACATTTAAGACCTTTTTAAGACATTTTAAGACCATTATGTGTGAAGTT
>JAUCNO010000663.1:14639043-14651792 GCA_032353835.1 Enteromius viviparus
ACCAAACAGGACTGGACTAAACCAAATACATGAAAACATGGGGGAGCACAGGACACAGACAGGAACACGATGTTACAATTATTATGCTGTCTATCAACATTCTAGACATTATTATTTTAATATTACTATTATTGTTATTTTATTAATAATTGTTTTAACTACTTCCCTGCCCGTGTTTTTTTAGAAGGTTGCCAGCCACCGCCAGCATTTTTGATGATTTTCACCTAAACTTGACGGCCTTCAGAATATTTTCTGCTCTGCATATATGACCATATTATATATAAAAATAAAGAACCAAGCCTCTGCTTTCAAACATAGTCAATCCATTTTATTCTATCTTTATGTGTTCATGTTTTATCATCGCTTGAATGCAGATTCAGAATCAGAAATGCATTTTGCACAAAAAACTGAGAAAAATGCGTTTTTAATCAAAGTACTGCATTTTCAAGCAAAATACATACAGATATCAAATTCTTTCACGTGTAAATAATTATATGAATAAATGAAATTGTATTCAGTAAATACACACGTGAAGGGATCCCAGTCATATACTAGCCTACTTTGTCACAATCAGATTCAAAATGATCAAAACACGATCTATATGCATGATCTACATTTATGATCTATATTATGATCTAAATCGTCTCTGATCCTTCCGTTTATGATGATCGTAGTTTTTTTCGAGCTGGTAGGCTTGGGAAGTCCTGTAACTTATTCTTGACATGCACTATTTCCTTACCGTAATACACCTAGAACAGGGATTGCCGTAAAAACTCATCTTTGGTGGGTGTCTCTTAATTGACGATATCTCGTCAGTGGTAGGGAAAGAGTTAATGGTAACACTTCAGAATAGGGGTCCAAAATAATACTTTAATTAATGGTTAATTTGTTTACAATTAAGCATTAGTTGAGCAAAACACACTAGTAATTAATGATTAACTTAACAATTTAAATATTAATTAGTAGTGTGTTTTTGCTCAACTAATGCTTAATTGTGGACAAATTAACCATTAATTAATGCTTAACTAATGCATTATTTTGGACCCCTATTCTGAAGTGTTACCGAGTTAATGCTGTTTTATAAAAGTAGTACCACATTTAAGTCTGTGTCTTCCATGCTTTAAATTATGTTTTTTATCTTATTGCTGTATTGCTTTCTGCAGCCTCCATAGTACTTCAGTTGTTTCTGTGTGTTCACTCAATAACCTAATTTCAGACATGTTTAGTCTGTAAAGGAGGCCTCTTATGGCTGTTTTGACTAGTGAAAAAAATTGAGATATCATGTGGCCGATATGTGTATTTTCTGAACGTCACAATCAAACCATGACTGTGTTTCCATGACAACGGCTACGCCGGCATCTGTAGGTGAGGAGCACAGCTGTGCAACATAAAACGTCATTTCAGATTGACTGCAGCTCAAACATGAGCCCTCCCTGCGGTATTTCTGCTCTTTCCGCTCCATGTCTGCATTAACTTTAGCAGAAAGAGACCATCACGATACTTCATGCTCATTTTGTGGATGCCAGTAATGTACACAGAAATAATAAGGCTAATGCCGTAGCTAAAGCATGTGCATATTATTGTGTTTGTTTCTTTCATCAGTAGGCTGTCGTTCATTTCCCGTAGGCTGTTTTGAGAAAGTAGTTTGCATGCTAATAGGATTGTGTAATCTTCAAGAAGCATCTTCAACAGAAATGTCAAACAAAAGAGTCTCCTGATGCATTTAGACGGAATAAATACTCAAGGGCCATTTCAACAGCAGTTCTTCTAATGAATTCACACAGTAAGACCGAGGCTCTCTGGAAAACCGTTAGCTGATGGGCAAGATATAGAAAACAATTAGAGATGCTGTTTATTTGTAAGTCTGTCTGCTTGCATAAATGCTTGTTATGCATTAGACTGAGTACTATTACTATATCTCATGCATGAGTGAAGGATGTTTACACACACATGCAGCATATGTTTAAAAAAAATATATATATTTACATTCATATCATTTATATTATATATAAATTTAATTAATATTGCTGTCAAATGTTGAATCGTGATTAATCGTAATTAAAAAAAGATGTTATGTTTACATAATATCTGTCAGTACTTTGTATATTTATTATGTATAGATATATACACACACAGCATAGATTTTGTATGTTGTATTTATATTAATGTTCATACAAAACATATTTTTCTTAAATATATACATGTATGTGTTTGTATTTATATACACATAATAAATATACACAGTACAACCATATACTATGTAAACAAAAACCTTTCTTTTGGATGCGATTAACCATTTGACGGCACTCATATTTAATATATAAACATTTTTCTTAAATATATACATGCATGCGTGTGTGTATTTATATATGCATAATAAATATATGCAACACACATACACACATATATTATGTAAACTAAAAATATTTGTCTTAAATGCAATTAATCGCGATTAATAATTTGACAGCACTAATTTGGATAGATTTATATATATATATATATGGAAAGATCTAAAAGGAAGTGAACAAAGCGCTGAGGTCTTTTTACCGACACAGGCTGGATCATCCTCAGAAGTATTTTCAACAGCTTGGCACACTGCACAGCATCTTGTTGTTTTCGGAGCCATCTGTATCAAATTGTTTCCGATGTTTTTATAGTACATTAAACTCTAATATGTCACAAGATCAAAGGAATTTAGATTTCTCAGTTCATGACCCCTTTAAATCTTCATCTTGTGTGAACTTGTTTGTTTATCTTGGCTCAAAGCTGCTTGCTAGAGACCTGTTTTCTTCATGAAAGCTTTAGTGAGCTTATTGTTGCTCAAATATTAGTATTTTGTGATTTCCCTATTATTAACTCTGCATACATGAACAATACCATGCTCTAGTCAACTGAAATCAGTTAAATGCTGATTATTACACCACATAACAACTGAACGGTTGGTTTCTCTAGACATATTTTCTCCAAAACACTATGAGTTCACTGAGTCTGTGAAGCAAACACAGCAGTAGCCTCATTCATGTTTAAATCATCTATCTGCCATAAACAATGAAGCATGTGCTTTATCCAGCAATAGCTCAAAGGCTTTGTTTAGCGTTTTGCCTCAGACCACTTTCTTCAGCATTCAGGTCTTGTCAAAAAACCATTACGAGACGGCAGTTCTGAGATTGTGCCCTGAGCTCAGCATCCTCAGACTGTGTCCTGACTCTGAAGATAAAACTGCTGTGAAGGTATTCATATGAAAACAATGCATCAAAATTATTATGTGAAGTTTAAAACTACCATCAACAATCAGAACAAAAGTATCTTTAGCTAATCAAGGCTGCACTGATTTGATAAAACAAATTGTGTAAAAAAAGTAATAAGTATAATTTACTTCTGTGATGTAAAGCTGAAATTTTCAGCATCGTTACTCTAGTGTCTTCAGTGTCACATGATCCTTTAGAAATCATTCTAATATGCTAATTTGCTTCAAGAAATGTATTATTATTTCTTCTTCTTCTTGTGGAAACTGTTATATATTGCCATTCAAACCTTTGGGGTAAGTAAGTAAAAAAAAAAGCAAGAAAAAAGCAAGACTGCATTAATTGGATCAAAATTGTAATTAAAGACATGTACAATGTATGAATATATTTCTATTTCAAATAAATGCAATTTTTCTTCTCTTTATATTCAATATTTTAAACTGTTATTAATAATTTAACACCAATAATACTTGATGATAATTGAGCAGCAAAATGATGCTGACAGCATTGCATCATAGGATTTGAATATTAAATTTTGAAATATTAAAATTGAATGTTATTTAAACAAATTTGAATATTTCACAATATTACTGTTTTTTTTTCTTCACAATATTTCACAATATTTTACTGTTTGTTTGTTTGAAGTGCAGCCAACAAAAAACTTTTTTAAAAATATATATGTTTTTTTACAAATTAATATTTACATTTTTTGTTGTATTAGAAGAAAATCTCTTTAATAAAATAAATAAATTAAAAATAAATTAAAGAATAAAATCTCTTTAATGCAACAGGGCTGCACTTATTTGATCAAAAAAAGATAAAATAAATAATAATAATATATATATATTATATATATTTATTTATATGTGTGTATATATGTGTGTTGACGATTAATACACACAAAGTTTTTCTGTCTGTCACACACAGTTTTCATGCTGGAGTAACCTTGTGTTCTCACATTAGTGAGCACTACTGCAGGAGCACTGTTCTGGATGTCTTATTTAATAATACATGATGCTTCCATGTTCAGCACATTTTCCTGTTGCAAGGAAATGCACAGGAATTATAAAAGCCGATTTAACAGCTTTTAAAAGGGAAAACAGTCAAACCCCCTTTCATAGGGAAAGCATTAGCGACTGAAAGCTGAGAATGTTTGTGATCTCTACAGTCAAAATACAGCACAACCAGGATTTTGCTGCCCCACTTTATGTAATTGACTGCCATATGCTGTCCAATATGTTTTGTAAATCACTGCTGGACTAGTACATCAAATCTTTTCCTTCGGTATGTCGTCTGTCCGGCTGCAACATTACTCAGTTATAATCAAAGGATTATTACTAGCTCCCTGATCTGTGTATGAAGGGAACTATAATGGCAGCTGAACTAAACAGCACTTAAATAATTTAATTTTTTAGCTTTCTGTTTCTTTAATTTGGCCCACATCTAGAATTGACCTAGTTTTATTCCTCACTAACAAAATGTAGTTAACAACATAGCTACTGTAACAGGATTCAAGCTGTACTAATGCTCTGTAAGTGTTTAGTTTTGTTCAAACTGATTATATTAAACGGTAGTTGACACTAAAATTAAATTTTTACATTTATTTGATGTAAACATTGTGGAATATTGTAACAAAATAGCTGTTTTGTATTTGCATATATTTTGAAATTTATACATGTGATGCAAAGTTGAATTTTCAGCATCTTTATTGCAGTCTTCAATGTCAAGAAACATTTCTGTTGAAAAATGAACACTGTTTTTAGGATTCTCTGATCAAAAGCAAAAGTTGTGAAGAACAGCATTCATTTGAAATAATGTATAATATTATAAATGTCTTAGCTGCTATTAACTAAGTAAAAATATTAATTTCTTAAAACAAATATATTCTTACTTATCTAAATTGCATTTAAAGTTGTCCAAATGAAGTTCTTAGCAATGCATATTACTCAACAACAATTACATTTTGATATATTTACAGTAGAAATTTTACAAAATGTCTTCATCTAACAAAATCTTTATATACTAATGATTTTTGGCATAAAAAAAAGATAAATATCAATATTTTGGCTATTGCTATAAATATACCTGTGCTACTTATGACTGGTCACATATTATCCAATAATCCAAATTTCATACGTATGGATGAAAACATACGATTCTGATGCAGTAAATAAATCTTAAAAAAGAAAAATCTTTTTAGTTAAAATGACAAAGAGCACCATTGGGTTAAAGGCATTGTGTTGTAAGAAATATTCATGTCTTAAACTCTGGTTATAGGTTGAGACAATATATAGTTTTATTCTCTCCACTGTTGCTTGTGGCTTAAAACGGCACAATGCAGCTTTAAGTTAAAGGTGACTGCATTAATGCACGACCTGAGCTCTATTTCCATATGGCAGCACTCCTGACAACAGAAATGACTTGATGAAGTGGGGATCAGTTTAATGTGTTTAGAGATTAACATCGATATTTGACTCTGCTGATTTCAGAAGAAGCTCTTCATCAAATAGCCATCGGCAAAGCCAGATGTCTCCTCTGAGTTCACCATGACCTTTTCAACACACTGCTCTCTCACCTCACACCTCACTGTATATACAGCATAAGTGTGAAGTCACATGGGAACAGAGAAAGCTCTTCTGACCTTCTTATCATTTGTTCCTCATATGCTTTCTCACACATTCTCCTTCTTTCAGTTTTCCCATGTTTCCAGTAATCTCAACTTCATCTTGACAGTACTATTAATCTGCTTTAATGAATATTCTGTCATCATGGACTGACTCTCATGTGACTTTCTTTCATCGGTTTCACAATAACAATATGTACTGTAGGCTACTGAGCTACTGTAACCAGTTTCAAGCTTTAAATGCTCTGATAATGTTTAAGTAAGAGCGAAGGGAAGCTCGCCGCAAAGCATCCCCTGTGAGCAGGTCTATTTCCCCAGTTGAAACTGCTCAATCCAAGGCCTCCCAAGTCTCTGAACAGCCAGCCAGCTACAGGAGGGCTGTGATGGGGAAGATCAGACCTCCTCCTACTAATGCTGTCCTAGTGGTACCTACCACTCTGTCCTGGGAGGGCCCCCTAGATCCAGTCCAGGCCATGATCGATTGTGGTGCCGCAGGCAACTTGCTGGATATGTCCTTGTCTAAGGAACTTGGGATCCGTACCCAACTTCTTCCCCATCCACAAGCAGTTACAGCATTGGATGGCAGACTGCTGAATCCTGGCAAAGTAACAGAGGCTGCTCAGTCCAACTTAAAATGAATCAACATCAGCAGCAGGAGAACTTCTATTTGATTGACTCCCCCAATTATAATATTATTCTAGGCCACCCCTGGTTGCATAGACATAACCCCTGGATTGACTGGTCTTCTTGCACCATTTTTAAGCTGGGGTAACACAGCTCGAGCTACTACAAGGGGCTTTTGTTTTTACTAAACTGGATCTACGCAATGCTTACCATCTCGTGGGTCTCCGGCAGGGGGATGAATGGAAGACTGCCTTCAACACCCCCACAGACCATTATGAGTATCTGGTGATGCCGTTCGGCCTCATCAATGCCCCTGCTGTGTTTCAGACACTGATAAATGATGTTCTCCGGGACATGCTTAATCAATTCGTCTTCGTTTATCTTGACGAGATTCTCATTTTCTCTGGGTCAGTGGAAGAGAATGAAAGGCATGTCAGTAGAGTCCTTCAAAGACTTCTGAAAATCCTCTCTACGTAAAGCCAGAGAAATGTAAGTTTCATGTTACCCAGGCTCAGTTTCTTGGTTTCATCATCACTCCTGGCCATGTGGAGATGGACCCCAAGAAAGTTGAAGCTGTGCTCAATTGGCTCGTTCCCACCACAGTCAAGGAGGTCCAAAATTCATCAGTGGTTCCCCAGTGGTAGAAATCGCGTTTCCCCCTCAGGGGCCCCCCTTCTTGCAGGGCCCTTATAATCGTAACCTAACCTTTCCTCCACTTATGGTCATTCTGGTAGTTTCTGGTAGAACTTACTGTTATTTAACTTAAGCCTAATTCACACTCTGCAGGTCTTAATGCTCAGATCGGATTTTTTGCTGTAATCATATTTTGTTTTGCTTTGCTGTTTACATTGTCATATGAATGTGACTGCCATCAGCCTCATGTGTGAACCCAACCTGCCTGCGCTGAAGAAAACATGACTTTTTTTTTCAGAAATAAAAATGGGGGCTGCTCATGTTAGAGTGTGTTTAGAGAGTTTTAAGTTAATATGCTATCGTAGCCTAAATAACATATTGATAAGAAAATTTTAATTCTTCCCGCCTCCTCCAGCGCTGAATAGTGATGTGTGTCGCATTTCAATGAGGTAAAAATCTCATGAAATGTAACATTACCGTTCAGACTGAAGTCGCAATGCAAAACATCAGTTCCAATTTCCAGATTTCAGATTCAGATTTAAGACCACATAAGAAAGTGGCCTGGGCCTGATTTGAAAAAATCTGATTTGTGCTGTTCAGACTGATATGGTTCAGATATGGATCAAATGTGGGCAAAAAAGTCAGATTTAAGCCACTTTAGCCTGCAGTGTGAACTAAGCCTGATAATACCGTTATTTAACTTGTTTTTACTGTAGCACTTTCACAGTTTATACCTTAAAAATCGCAGTACATGCTAACATGCTATAAACAAAACTTTGCAACGCTTGCCCCACCTCCAGAGCTTTCTGATTGGACCACAGTTTTGGACATGAAATTGATAAGCAATATTGTGTGTAAAAGTTACATTGTCTTGTTAATGTCAAGTTGCCATGAAAAGGCATCTCAAACAATATCATGTTTGCATTAAAATAACTGAGTGAATAACATTTAATAACGGTTGTCATAAACATGCATAAAACATCCTTAATATTCATGACGTATGTCATGATTATGAAGGTGCCATGTCAGTCTTATGCACACCCCTTCAAGTGTTAGATGCAAGTGCAATGGTCATACACATCTGATTAGCATGTGTTCACATACTATAAAAAACTATAGAAAAGTAGTGCATTTGAATGGAAAAATGTGTTTTGTGTGAACTGCCCATAAATCTGTGATTTATGGGGTTTAACGTCCGCTAGGATGTTAACAGCTTTGAGTTTCTGGAACAGAGCTCCAGATTGAACATGTCCTGTTGATATTTTCACTATTAGTCTATTTCATGGTGGATTATGAGTCTCTTAAGCATTCAAATTGTTTAAATTAAAAATCATTAATGCTTCATTGATCCGTCTTTGTCTTTTGCTCATAGTGCACTCATACTATAATTAGTCAATAATACATTCATTAATTCACTTCCTCTGGCTCTACGAGCATCTGCTATGCTTTCATACAGACACACACCTTCCAACCCGCACACTCAAACACCACATTACTGCAATGCAGAATCCCGAAATAAATAAATAAATAAACAAATCTTGGTTGTCATGAAGCGTTATGAAGTGACACTGTTTGTTCTCATTTTTTCATAGCCAGACTGGCATGAATTCAGTTAAATAATAAAGTCAGGAAAATAAATGACAGCTTGATGAATGATACTGAGGGCTCGACAAGTGCTGCAGTAACTGAAATCACATCTTATTTGATATGTATCACTCATCTAATTGATGAAACAGATCCAGCGATGAATAATAAATTGACTTCAGAGCAAATTGAGAAAACTGACAGCCTAAACGGAGCTGACCTTTCTCCCCAATTCTAGATCGTTTATACAGCATGTCCTTGGCAGGGCTAATTGGTATAACTTGTTGAGCCATTTTGAATTCTTTCATGATATAAGGCCGGTCAAACGGCCCGGGTAGACTCATTGACTGTGGCGGCTCTCCAGGCCTCTGCAGCCAGAGATGATTTATTTATGCCTGCATTTCTGATACCTCTCAAACTGTAATCTAATATCAACAGACAGCCTGCCAAATGGAGCAGATTGGTCATAGCTGGGAAGAAGAGATGGGGACAGAGCTGCTAAAATGTGGTCCATAGACCCTCTGATCTACCGCCTGACCCCATTTACTCTCACTCTAAAAATGCAAAAATTACAATACTGTCATCATTTATTCACCTTCTGTTATTTTCTTTTTTGCCACACAGTAATATACTGTAAGTATATATAAATACAGAAACAAACATTGTTTGGTCTGATGACTTCGATAGGGTGTAATGTGTATGTATTTGAAAATTATGAAGGCTGTTAAACTTTGGTCATAATCATGTGAAAATAATAAAAATACAACTATTTTAAAAAACGCTGGTGGGAAAGGAGTTTTTGTGACACATCAACAGTTATAGATACAAACCTGACATTCTGTCATAAAATTGAGTACTGTCACTAGTATTAGTCAGTAATGCCCTAACACTTTATCTCATTCTGATGTGCATCAGCAGCCAGAACGGCTCCCAGGAGTATGTTTAGAGATGCCACGCATGTTTAGATCACATTTGCTGTCTCACATTTCTCACTTTGACTGGCAGCACAGATCTGAGATCAACAAAATGACTTGATGCCAGTCAGATACTTTCCCTCTAACCTGTTCAAACATTTGTTTCTGTTGCACAGCAGTCAAGCAGACGTGTCCGCCAGAGAAGTTTGACTGCGGAGGGAAGTGTGTGTCTCTGTCCTGGCGGTGTGACGGAGAAAGAGACTGCGAAAACGGTGAAGATGAAGCAGACTGTGCAGCAGGTGAGTCGGCTCTCTTTCCCTCAGACTGTGTTTAAGGCTCCACAGGGAGATTGTTCAAGGTGTTTGAGGTGATGGTTTGAACTTAGTTTCACCCTGATGCTGTGGACCTGCTTCAGTCGTGGCTCTAAAAGGCACAAAGAGAGAAGTGAATGGTTTATTTCTTAAGCGCACTGTTGTCTCGTTATATGTGTGTTCTGTCTTTTAGCACTGGACAATTACGTGTTTATTGGACAATTGTAGTACAAGATAAGTACAATTAAGTGTCGACTACAGCATTTAATTAAGTTTACTCTAGTGTGTAATTATTTTGTATAAACATGTTTTGCAACGCATTAGACAATTGTAACCAGTCACAGACAAATCTGTTGTGTGCGTGAATGTACATGAAACGTTTAGCGTTTAGCAGGTTTGTTGTACATCTTTTTAGGTGGTCATTAATTACTCACCCTTCAAACCGTCAAGACTTTTGTTTGTCTTCAGAATACAAATTAAGATATTTTTAATAAAATCAGCTTTCTGACCCTGCATAGAGAGCCACGCAACTGGCATGTTCAGGGCCCAGAGAGTTGTAAGGACATCGTTAAAATAGTTCATGTGACATCAGTGGTTCATTATTAATTTTATGAAGCTACAAGAATACTTTTTGTGCACAAAGAAAACAAAAATAAACAAACAAAAAATTCACTTCCCCTCCGGGTCAGTCTGCTGCAGGTCATGAGAGTACCATGGCACATGTGATAAGAATAAGAGGTCTGGGAGAGCTAGGTTTTTTGAAAATATGCTTTATTTTTGTAATTTCGCTAGGTTACAGTAGCCATGTTTACATCAGCTTCAAATTGCTGAAATTAAAATTGTGAATTAAAAATATGTCTATTAGAAAATTCGTCAATTTTGCAAAAACTGTAATGGAAAAGTTTTTTCGCATTTACAGGTCACATGGCATGTTTAAAAAGTCATATGATTATTCTTCAGTAATGATAACATCCAAGAAACACTTAATACGTGTTCATTCTCAAGTTTAAGGGGCCATTAATCCTTGGTTTAAACTGCACATGTCTGTGGTGCTATTTGGCTCTGATATGACACTAAAGCTGTTCGCGATCACTAGGTTGACGCTTGTGTTTATTCCAGCCTTGCTGCACACCTTTCTAAAGTGTCTCTCTTTGCTGCTTCTGGTAGATTCATTCTGCAGCACGGACAGCTTCATTTATTGTAACGCGTGTTTGTGAGAAACTCAGACGGTGAACTCACATTGAACTTCAGGGCTCAAACATTCGTATCAAACTGTGTGAACATGCAGTGACAGCTTCAGTGATGATTATCATGAGCCCTGCATTTATCATAATCTATTCAGCATTTTAATAACAGTTTCTGTTATCATACACTCTCAGAAATAAAAGGTACAAAAGCTGTCACTGGGGCAGTACCTTTTCAAATGTATGCTTTTGTACCTATTAGGTTCAAATATGTGCACTTTAAGTACTAATATGTACCTTTAAGATACAAAAATGGGACCCTTTAGGTACAAACATGTCCTTTTTGAAAAGGTACCGCCACAGTGACATATTTTGTACCTTTATTTCTGAGAGTGTGATGCTGAACGGTTCCCAGCCTGTTTTGAATGTGTAGCTATCCAAATGCTATTAGAATTCTATTGATCCAAATAATTGTGATCCGTTTCATTGAAAGTAATATCAATTACAATTTGTCATAATTATGCAGCCATAGTTGTTTATGTTGGTCAGTAAAAGTCACACGATGCCTGTTTATCTTATATTTGGGTCAAAGAAGAAAAAGGGTTAAAGCATAAAAACAGTAAGCCTAATACTGCTTTAAATTGTCCCTAAATGATTTTATATGATAGAAACTCTTAAGAATAGATTTGAATAGAATAGAGTCCGGTTAGTAGATAGTCTTCATTGTTAATGTGGTAATACTTGAAAAGACATTGACAGTGACATTGAAAAAAAAACTATGCATATGCACTTAAATGAATACTGTTATTATTTATAAGTGTGGGTTATGTATCCAGACAGTCTTCAGCAACTGAATGCTAAAGGCTGTGGTACCAAGTGATTATTCTTAAGGAGTAGCAGAGCATGTCCTTGACATCCTCGCCCAAGGTTTCCTTGATAAATTGTCTGGACTCGTGGGTATTGATGTTAGTGGCAGAGCTCATGCTCATGTGTCATGATCATTGAATGTTTCAACACTTCTGGTGGGAGGTGCTTGAGCTTTGCTTATTAAACACGCTTGTTTTACCTCAGCCAATCAGACGTCTTCCCAGACCCCCGCTGTGAATCCCGCTGCCCTACTTTCAAGAAGCTGTGGAAATCGACGCTTCCTCTAGCTTCCCTACCCTTTCTCTTTATAATAGTATCTCTCCACTGTCAGTCTCACATTAATGGCATCTCTCGTCTCTAAAATAAAGAATAGTCTTGCAGCTGCTAAAACGTGATGATTTTGAGCTAGTCATTTAAAAAACACTTCAGCAACAATACAACTACTACAACAATTAATAAAATTACTAAATTTAAATAAAATGCACTATTCAAAATAAAAGGTTTCATTTGTTAACATTAGTTAACATTAACTAACAATGAAAAATACATAAGCAAACTATAAAAATACAGGAATGTATTTATCTTGTAAATTTTAGCATTTGCCAATACATTATTAAAATCAAAAGTTGTATCTGTTAATATTATTGAATGGAGCTAAACCAAAACTTAAAAGTTTGGTAACACTTCAGAATAGGGGTCCAAAATAATGCATTAGTTAAGCATTAATTAATGGTTAATTTGTTCTCAATTAAGCATTAGTTGAG
>JAUCNO010000663.1:14682688-14696296 GCA_032353835.1 Enteromius viviparus
TGCTGTCCTTTCAAGCTTTTTTGGGGGGCAGACGGTGAACGAGCCGAACGCCGAACTCTTGCCCACGCTAGGGCTCCACCCATAGGGGTTTGGAGTTCGCCACTCTCCTGGCTTGCTCCCAAGACAGCTCACCAAATTTGCTTATTCATTATGAGGAAAGCGTGAACTCTTGAAACTCTTTTATGGGATTCCAGTTTCATGCTAATTTTCCCTGTTTAGTAAATCTGGCTCAATATGTTTTGCTTACGGGTTCATTGGTGATGGTTCGTTCCCTGCAGGGGGACATTTTACTTACTAGCTTTAAACTAGTACACACGACTGCCTAAAACAGGCAAGAAGGGAATATTTTATATAAACTAGTTAAGTTGACTATTACCATTTCATCATCAGGTTCTGAGACTTTATCCATGTGGTCTCTCAGGAAATGGCATGCCTCTATGAAATCTTTATCAACCGCATCCCTGGGGGGGAAAGCAGGTGGTTTCTATTAATGTTTCCAATGTCAAAAAAATTTAAGAATTGAAAAGTTAAAAGAAACCTAAAGATGAACCTGTTTTGCTTCATTTCCTGGGATTTCTGATCTGAGGTTACGCTCAAAGAAATGCTGTCCTTCCTTTCTTCCTCTATTTGATCTTCTATAACTGTTGCCGGACTTGTTTGCTTGTGCAGATATTCTTGTTTTGGGGTCTCTGTGGCATCTTCTTTTGGACTGAATTCTGCATGTTTACTTTTGTGTGTTTGTACACTGGAATCTGTTGTCCATGTGGTCCATAATTTGCCTTCTTCTTTAGTAATATTCTTTTTAAGGCCATCATCCACTTCTGCATGCTCTTGTAGTTTGATGGCATGACTTATTTCCTCCGTCTCCACGCTCCCCCTTCAGAATGTTGAAGGTCAAATAGTATTAGTATTCTGAATCTGAAGTGGATTAGTCTGAAGTCATTGTGTATGACTGTACCAAAAAACTTTTCATATAAAATTGCCCATAGTGGTGATATATTTACCTTATGTCTCTTATGCTGCTTGTCTTCAGATGTTCTGCCTTGGGGTTCTCTCCTACTTAAGGAAGATTTTCTATCATTTTAAAGTCTTCCAATTAACATTAAAGCCACAAACAACCATAACACACATTTACATCAATAGCACTTGTAGAATAGTAGCTTGTCGCTTGGACAGTATCCTCAAAAAAATAAACATTATAGTTAACAACCCCTAAAGCAGGATATTCAACCCTGCTTCAGGAGAGCTAACGTCCTCCAGACTTCAGTTTCAACCCCACTTCAACACTTGTGTAATTATCAAATAGCCCTGAACCCCTTGCCTGGGTCCCAATGTGCAAACTATTCTTCCTAAATACTGTGATATTAGTAATTTTCTACACTAGGGCAGGAAGGGTGGATAGTATGTACATTGGGACGGGGGCTTGCCTAGCTGGATCAGGTGTGTTTGATTGGAATTGGAGCTAAAATCTGCAGGATGGTAACTCTCAGTGCACGTTAGCAATAAGCTGTTGTACCCCTAAAGGTGTAGCTGAGTGCAGTCTCATACCTGCTTGAGATGCATCACTATTAGGAAACACGTAGAGGGTAAGAAGGGTGACTAAAGTTGATAACTGCTCTTGAATAGTGCAGACACGTGGAGGCAAGTGATCTGAAGACATTATCCCTGATGAGTCGTCTTTACAAAGGCATTCCCACTGCTCCTGAAGGAGCTCTTGTAATCTTTTCACATGGTGCTCTATGTCTGCATGTGATACTGCAGATTGATCCTGAACTTTAAGGGTGGTTCCCTCCTCTGTTGGCATCTTTTGCCCTCTGTCCTGCTGTTCTACCACAGGTTCAAGACTTTGTGTACTTATAAAGGAGCTCTCAGATGAAATCACCTTGGCAAGTGTGCATCCCATTTCAAGCTGTACTGTCAACTGCTTGATCTTGTCATCCTTTAGAAGACTCTCCACTGCTTGCTGCTTCAGCAAAGCTCTGGTCTTGTCCAGTTCTACCTCCAGTTCATGAAGTTTCTGTTCCAGCAAAACAACTTTCCTCTGGAGAGTTTCGGTAAGAGACTTAGCTTTGTCTCCGTTATCCAAGAGATCTCTTTCTCTCGAGACCATCTTGCGTTTTTCAGTCTCTGGAAGGATTCTTTCAGTGGCTGAAGTTATTGCAACTGTATCAACCTGTGCAGACGAAGCCTTGACATTTTCCTCCAACCGGTCATATTCTCGATTCATCCAGTCATCGCTTGCTTTGTCTTGATTTTCTCTGGCACATGCAGAAGTGTCACAGTTATTTATGTGAAGAGGAGCAGTAAGAACATCCTGTGGCCCGGTGGTTTTGTTTTGGGAATGTAACTGGAGTAAAAATCGCTCTCTCTCCTCTTGCAAAATGCATATTTGTGCCTTGAGCTCTGGAATGACTCTGATCTCCTCTTCCAATTCCCCAACTCGTTCAAGAGCTGCTGTGAGCCGCTGGAGGGTCCCGTTTGCTCTACCTATCCTGTTGTCGGAAACATGGAATACATCTTCAGAGGAGCCATTTTCCTGCATTATATATTCCTTGGGGCTGGTTGGATCCTCGGTTGACTCAGAGCTCTTTCTCAGTAAAACAGTCAAGGGTAAACTGGAGGCTCTCAAGAGATTTGGCCTGACGTAACATCCTAAGGGCTGCTCATCAAAAGCCTCCATCTCTGCAGATGTGAAGGACTTGTAGATGGGTTCTCCTCTCCTGACATAGCCAGCAGACACACTGTCACTAGATCGAAACTCGAAATGTTGTTGAGTGTCTTTTGAGAGTTTGGTTTTGGGCCATAAAGTGCTGATTGAGTTCCACTCTGTAGCTCTGCATCCATAACCTGGAAGGCTTAAGTTACGTGACAGGACGCCATTATTTCGTCCTCTTTGCCTTCTCTGCATTGGCACTCTCCTTATGGTGTTACCCTTCTCGATGTCATCAACATACTTGAGAAAGTCCAGGTCCAGATGGAATCCATAGGGCGTTTCTACAGAATAGGATGGTGGTCTTCTTTGGCTCCCATTCTCTTTTGGAGAGATGCCGTTCTCTAAAAGAAAAGCACAAGGGTGAGTTGCAGTCCAAATGCATTTAGACCACTGGAACTGCACTACCACGTGTTCCTAAACAGAACTGAGTGATTCATACCTTTCTTGGTTTCCATTGTTCTTAGCATAAGTCTGTTTTCAGCTTCATGTGGTTTTTAGTTTGTGTCTCCTGCCACCTGGGGACAAAAACGTCGCTTTTAAATGTTAAGTGAAACAGAATCAAGCACTCCTGAATGCCGTGAACACAAGTTAAGATCAAAGTAGTTTGTGCATGAGTATTTTGCTGATTTACAGATCCAGACTCTTTCTTCTTTTTCTCTCTATCCTTCCCCATCTCTCTCTATCTCTATCTCTGACCACGCAGCACTTTCAAGGCACCACAGAAGCAGCCACAGCCCAAACAATGTGAGCTATGCAGTAAACACACAAATAGACGAGACCAAACACTTCCAGTGGCTCACGTACACACAGACAACCACAGATGCACACCTTGGCATCGCTCACATTGGTTGGAAAAGTCAGTCTTATCAAAAATTCTAGCAGTATTTTTTTCATGCATGCCTGTTTCGCTGTTCTAGTCTGTCAATAGAGATCAACCAGACCAAAACACAAATAGGGGCTGACCTTTTTTGGTTATGACATACGTCTGAGACTGGCTATGCTGAGGTAGGCTGATCTTAAGGAACTGATATAACAATTGAGATAAATGGGCCATGTCAGACAAAAAAAGCATTGCTGATATAGTCTTATGCTGAAAGGTAAATGGGGCTTCAGGATACTTGTCTGAAACACTGACAAACGTTTCCTTATCCTGAAGGCCACTAAACGAAAGGGTATCTAATATAACTTCTAGTAGAGTTTAGCTCTAGCCCTAATTAAACACACCTAGACCAGTCTTCAGGATTACTAGTAACTTCCAGGTAGGTAAACTCTGCAGCAAATTTGCCCTCTATGAGCAGGTTTGGACACCCCTGTTCTTTTGGCGCACGTAAACAGTGTTGGTAGGGCACATTTTTAACACGTACTGTAGACACAGATAGACTGACATGACCCCATTGCCACCTCCCTCATATGCTGACATGACAAGTGCTCTAGTATGTGAACATACATTTCCAGCTACATAAGCTTTATCGCAAGCCACAGGTGGCTTTACTTTAAATGGTCTTATACACTTGGTTTTCTCTTTAAAATCAACAATTAAGAGGAGCATCAGTTTGAAAATTGCTAGTTTAGGCAAAGAAAGTTACAGTACATGATTGACATATTCAGAACTACTGTAGCTACCTAAAAGTGACCTATGCAGTGTAATGGGACGGAAATTGGTCTTTAAGGCTCCTTAAGTACTTGTAGAGTATATTTCTGTCTTAACGCTGGAATTTATTTACTGTAGCTAACACCACTATTATCTGTAATATAAATAGCATTATGAGTGCTGTAATTGCTTCTACAGAAGACATTAATATTCAGACATTTTCCTAAATTTAAGATTTATTTGGTCACTTTCACAATGTAGTCTGTGTTCAGTGAGTAAGACACACTCCATTTCACAGTAATGACTATTGTTCCTTTTTCTTTTTTGCAGCACAAAGGGAAAAAAATCCTCCTCTCATTAAATGTATTTCTCTCCACTGCATTCTTTCTTTCACCACAAATTGGATTGAAACTCATGACAACTTAAAAACTGCTACCGCTGTAAGAGCAAAATTTGAAACACTGTGTACTCTGAACGGAGCGGACAATTTCAGGTTTTAGGTCAGGCTTGGAGGACGGAAAAAAAGAGCAAACTGGAAACTTGAGAGGAACAAACAATTTGGGGAGTTTCAAAGTTTTTAAAGTTTTTTTTTTACTTAGATTTGTTAAATACAAGGAAATGCGTAATTCTAAATGACTGAGTTGTTTGTGTCTTTTTATATGTCTCCTTATCGCCAAAATGTGTCAGATGACACAACCTGTTCTCTCTTTTATCTTTCAATAACATATGTTATGCTAGCTTTGTTTTGACATGCACATTTAACAGCTCAAGTAGACCTGATTCGCTTTCACATGAAACAGACTGCTGGTCCTGCACACTTTCTCACTCACTCGCATTCTTAACACACACACAATAGACAGACGCTTCACTCTTCCTGTTTGGCCCTGTAAGCGGTGTGGTTTCCTTGGCTCAGATCCTCATTCTTTCTCCTCTGTTTGGAGCTGGCTGGATTGCTAAAGCCAAAAATTGGTTCTCCTGCTCTCTGACCCCCATCACCCTTTCACTTTATGGAGAGAGGCTACTGGACGTTTCAGAATGACTACTGTGAGAAATCTATCTATCTATGCACACGTTCCTATCCTGAGAGTGTTGTTCCATCTTTTCCTCTGTGAGATTTTTTTCCATGTCCACAGTATTTGGACCATGTCGACAATCCTGGCTCTCTGCCAACAGCAATATGTGCATGCACACCAGTTACATGAGAAGACATGTGTGCAGCAAAGTCAATTCTGACTCGCTGTGTAATGAAACACATGTGAAACACTGAGCGCTCGGTGCCTGAGAAACCTTTGAAAAGAGTGCTTTAAAGACACCATTTGAAACATCCTGTTCATTGGCTCCTGTCACACAAACAGAGCAGTTCAGGACATCTGTCTATTGTTTAAGTGACTCCATCGTTACATCAGAGGAAAGTCTTTGAATCTCATTTGAGACGCACAAAAAAAAGGACTTCCTGAGAATTTATCCAAAACATACAAATGATGTATGATATGAAAGCAAAATAACACACCCAGTAAAACAGCAATATTCTAATATATGTAGAAGAAAAAAAATTAAAATGCCTAGGCACTTAGAGTTTAAAGATATCCAAAGAGATTTCCTCAAGCCCTTTAACATTGCTTCTGTCATGAGAAGTTTTTTTGTTTAAATATTCACACTAAATGTGATATTTTAGGGGTGTATCTTACCTTATACATCAACAGTGTGCCATCGTGTCCTCTCTGTGCTGGAGTTTAGCCTGTTCACCTCTGCACTTTTCTCCTTCTTCTGAGAGGCTTCAGAGGGGAAGGCAGACAAAAGACATTCAAGCAATGCCAATGTAAAATTCTTGCAAAACATAAGCAGTGTTATTGTGTGTGGAACAGGAGGCGGGTTGTGGGCACTCTGGCTTTTCACGACTCCGCCCCCTCACCCAATCAGAGCCACTGGGTGGGAGGCAATCTGCATTATTCCTCCAATCAAAGTCAGAGGGCGGGCAGAACATCTGAAAAGTGGGCGGGGCTTTGTGCATAACTGCATCTGAGGGATGTTTCTCAAAACAGGATCCATGTGATGGTAGGGGGGCCGAGTTTACTAGTACAATCTGTGGCACTCACAAAACTAGCCCCACATGAAACTGGGTGAAAGAGGACCCTAGTGTAACCCATCAGAATCTCAGAACACATGTGGCCAAAGCCGCCCACCCACATGCTTTAAGTGTAATTCAATCCACTGTAACAGTGCTCACCATCCATTATAATCATGGAAATAGTGCAGAGCTTTTCATGACTATAGGGCACAGAGTGGTTGAGGCTCTCTCAGGACATGCCATTCATTCTTTATGTATCTCCTTTCTCCTCTGGTCTTCGTTTTAATAGTTTTATTGGAGATTTTCAGCAACAGCATCAACAAGGCGATGCGTTATGAGCATAGAAATCAGGGAAGGCTGACCACTTTTACAACTATCCAAAATACTGAAAATGAATGTGAAACTTATTTTTAAAAAGATTGCATATTACGGAAATAACATACTTTTAATGAGTGCAAATTAAATATAATGTTTTGTGGACACAATTGTTTCATTAAAATGTTACATTTAAATGAAAATGTAGCTTTATTATAGTTTCAATTTATATGGAATACAGTTAGTTGACCATTTTTATGTAATTTCATATTTACTTCTAAAACATACTTTTAAATAAAGGCTTTATTTGTTATACTCAGTTGCAACACAGCTGCATTTTAGTACATTTAAAAAAAATTAACCTCAATATAATATATACTATACTAACTATCCTACCCGATCTCATGAACTTGCGTATGAATTGTATGCCAAATAAAAATGAATACTCTTGGTAGTGATATGCAAAAATGGACTTTGGTGTGTATATGCTGCGCAATGCAAACACGTCTCATATGCATATGCAAATTTTGTGTCATGTGCACGTGAAAACTGCATATTATATGCATGCCAAACACATATGCGTGTCATATACTCCAAAGTCCATTTTTAATATCAATACCACGAGTTTTAGTTTTAATTTTTCTATTTAAAACTAATTTTCATGAGACCGGGCTCATAACTACAGTTAAAATTATAATCAAGTATTTTACCCATCTTATCAAAATAAGTGTATTATAAAGCATGACAAAAGATTACTGAAAAATGAAATGTAATGTCTAAAATGTAGCTTAAAATAAAACTTTTAAATGGACATTATTATAATGTGCACATTTTAAAAGTGTAAAGAGTGTTAAGAAACAGTGTGCTTTCTTTACTCTCACTCAACGATATTTTAGATATATATATATATATATTGTATATATGTATGTATTTATGTATATGTGTGTGTGTATATATATATATATATATATATATATATATATAATATATATTAGTCACTTTAAATAACAGCAAAGTCTGACTGTTTGACTAACATGCGCTGTGGGATATAAAGCAACCACATGAAAATGCCCTGGTTGCATGTGACACCCACCAAACTGAAAGGCTTTAGTCATTTTGAGGTGGTCCTGCATGACTGATAGGAACAAGCGTGGATAGACTTCCAGAGTTATCAGTGATTAAAGAAACATACAGGTCCACTTTACTTTGGCTAATGGTCGCCAGCTGCCTTTGCCTGTTTGTCTTTCTCAGTAAACAGTTGCCATTTGTCAGCAGCATTATTTGATAGGCTTAACACTGTTTGTGTGTGATTTTGGGAACCCAAAGTTCCCAATGTCTCTGGTGCTTATAGACCTGCTACTTTGAATCATCCCAAAAAATAAGTTGAGATTTTTAAGCCCAAATTGAGAGTTTTCTGAAAATGGGCCTTTTACAGTTTTCAGAAACTTGATTATGCAAACTCATTTTAATGAAATCAGTTTTAAATGGTGTCTAGGAGGGAGTGAACTATATTAGCATATAAAACACTTAACTGCTTATGACTTTAATGCTTATTAGATTAGTTACGTGGGTTTGCCTCCAGGAAAATAAATGCACATTTGTTGAGCCCTAAATAAATAAAATAAAATCCCACATCAGCACCAAGTCGTTTGATATTTTTTTTTATTTATGCCAATGAATTCTTCACTTATATGGGTATTTTACTTGCTAAAGCCTGGGGGTTAGACGTAATTGGTTGCAATTTTAGATTCCCACTAAACTAGAAGTAGCATACAGTACATTATAATCTGTGTAGAAACTCATTTTAGTTTATTGAATATTTGAAGTACATACGTGTAACATTACACCTTTTTCACTTCACTAAGTTCTTGTGTAACATTATATAATTAAATTAAATATAATTATATAACTATATTTTGTAAAGTTATATAGTTACATTTGTGTAGTTACAGAAATATTACAGTTGTATGCGTACTTACACTGTGGTTACATACTGCATACACATCTAGTTACTATGTAAGTTCACAAATATCAGGGCCTTTAATATAAGTGGGACCTAACAAAACAGTAGGAAGCCAATGTGACTTCACCAATCCAAAACCATAGAAATGCCACACTATCAATTCAAGCTTTAATCTAAATCCTATACTACATAGTTTAATGTGTACACCTGCTCACACAGCTCTTCAGACACATTCCCTGTGCTGGACAGAATCGGGGTTGAGATCAGGTTTGTTTGTTTTTGTTTTTTTTGCTGTGTCATCCTTACACAAGTTAACCTTTAACTGGAGGTGTCCCAAAGCTTTTTGATTTACGATGTACTGAATTCTGCTTTGAGTTCAACAGAACTGGTTTCACAATTTTTTATTTTTAGTCCTTAGGTTGTGAAGGTCAGAAACAAGCGGGCATGAATTTGTAGCAATCAACCCCTTTATATAATCGTCATGTTTTGTTTGGCTCCCTCACTGGCCTTCAAACTAGCCGAAAAACTTTGACTATAATGAAGTATAATGTAGGTATCGTCGTTCCGGTGTCTGCTGAAATAGAAGGCAGAGAGAAACAGACTGATCTTTCAGGGAAATAGGACATAATCTCACTGCCATGTGGCAATGGACAGCACTATAGTTATAGCTAATGGTTAGTTTTGGTTTTAGTAGGACGCTGGAGAGCTATGAAGTCAAAACTGATGATATTAGCAGCCGTAGCCTGAAGACTCCACACACACACAGTCTTAGGCTACATTGGTCTTTTTTATTTTTAAAATCAGAGTGGCTGTCATTAGTAAATAGAGGGTTATTTTATCAAAGTGACCACAGTGCAACAAATAGTGCACGCTATTGTAATCTGAAAGCGCAAGTAGCCAACTGAATTGCAACATAAAGGTAACATATATATTATATTTAAAATATATATGTTGCATCAACCCACAGGAGCAAAAAATACTTTCCTTATTGTCATTTAATAGCTCTCTATTAAAACTTGGTAGCGTAAAATATGTACCTCTGTGCACTTTTTGTGCAACACTGTTTTTACATACCTTACTGCACTTTCCACTGCAGTTTCAAAGAGAGATGTCCACTGAGCGGCGCTAAAACACAGGTTCAGTATGTGAACCCTGGCACATTTTATTATGTTGATATAGTTATTGCGGACTGTTGCTAAAATGTCATTCTCTATCGTGTTGGAAATATGCCTTACATCAAATTCAACCAAAAATCTACCCAGGGTTAACAAATGCAAAACTGATATAAAAACCAACCCAGTCGCACAGAATTAGCACGAAATCTATTTATTCGTGTCAGGGACACGAATATTTCATTATTTTCATAACTCCAGCGCGAACGTAAAACTACCATTCGATTGGATGCATCTTTTCGTGCTGGATTCACGAAAGTCGAGTAAGAATCGTGTCAGTACCACAGGAAAAAAATGTGCGACTGGGCTGATAAAAACACATTTGTTAATGCAACCGTGCCATTTCAACTTCCTTTTTTTTTTAGATTTGAGCTGTTTTGACGAACCATAGTTACACGGGATTCAAACCGGAGAAAACGAACAAACCTACCGTCTATGAAAAGCCATAGATATGAAGCTGGATACATGTGTGTGTGTGTGTGTGTGTGATGCTAACGTTCAAAAGCATCAGTTTTAAATACCCCGGGTAATTAATATTGTTTTGAAGTCATAACATGATATTCTTCAAATAATTGTACGAAAATAACGCTTTATTAATCAAAACTCTGTAAATTTGTGTGAAAAGGAATAAAAGGTGTTACTGCCTCTAAGTGTTCATTTCTTTTGGAAACTGCAGTGATATGTATTTATGTGTCTGGTTAAAAAGTGTACCCAGGCACTTTTATGCCATGAGACCAGGTAGCTTTATTACTGGTATCTGCTAGGCAAGCATTAGTATTATATCGCTCATACCTAATTTTAGTATGTTATTCTAAACTCGGCCTAAAATTGCAAATTAAGTATAGGTACAAAATTTGTATTTGAATTACATTCTTTCATAGTTAATTATTAAAGTATGTCCTATATAGTATGAGTTATATTGAAATTCGAACACACTTCATTGTACTGTAAATCCTCTCATGAGGCATCATGGGATAAAAAAACATTGATATAACGTATACCTAAAAATCTCGTCAGGAGCAATAGATCATCTACTTTTAGCCTGTCGATTTTTCTAATACTATGAATTCAGACACACTACCTTTCTGACATAACTTGAACATTGACTGACAGTGCTTGTCCTGCTTGTAGCTTCTTTAGATTGGTCTACAGCTTTGAAAATGACTTCTATCATTTGTCTTGCATGTCAAAAGCTAAACTTTTTTTAAAGTGCTCCTCTGATGATTCATTTTGTGATATTTATAGCAGTCGTAATCATTTTAGTTTGAAAATGGCTATAATAATTTGAATTTGTACATTTTCTTTCCATTTCACTTTTAAATTAGTTTAAATTATTTGGATGTTATTGAAGGAACCATTTACAAGGAAGCAAGGAAATACAATTTTGTGCACAAAAAGCACAAAGGACTGCAAAAACGTAAAAATTCTGTGTGAACTGATCCTCACTACTTTAGGAAATTCTGCAACTGTTTCGCCATTTCCCTTTTTGTGGAATTCCAATCTGTTATACAGTCAAATCCAAGCCAGCCAAGTATTCAAATTACTGTCTGCTTTATGCACTTTTTCATAATGTGTGGTTTACTAACATTATACAAGAGACTTTTATGGCTGCAAACTATCCTTACTTTTCCCTCCATCTTGTCAAAACAATCTGGGAACCTCAGGTCATTCTCCTAAATCAATACTAGCTCACCAACAGTCACACATAAAGTCAAATATGGTCCATCCTGACCTATTTAAAATACTGTTCTAAATACATATTAAAAATGATAGGCCACAGAGTCTAACTGTACTGTGCTTTCCTGTAGTACTGTTACTGTTTGTTTGTAACTTCAAAAATAAGTAGCCTGGCAAAAGTAGTAGTAAATACTACTTTTAGTAGTATTTAGTAAAAGTAGCTGTTTGAAACTAACAGACTAACAAAGATAAAAGTTGATAAATTTGATATTTTCTGTAATATATATATATATATATATTTGAAAAACAATCATCAAATCAAAAGTCATGAGGTGTAACAGATTTCAATGTCTTTGAACATATCAAATTATTTTACTTTTTTATAATAAGTTTAGTTCAGATGATAAAATTCCATGCCGTCTACTTTAATAATACAACTTTATACTATTTATGAATTAAAAATTAAAGCTATTTGTAAATATAAAAAGTTTAAATAAATACTAAAATGTTTTTTTAATTAATCAATTAAATATTTTTTAATATTATAATGTATTTATTATAAATATTTATTTATTAATTTTTTAGAAATGATTAAGCTATAATCACATGTTCAAGTATTTAAATGTGAGGGCAATATAAGTCCCAAGAATACAGAAAATTTAAGAACTTGAACTTTTCTAAGATTTTTATTATTAGTCATTTAGCCATTATCTTCACAAATCATTTTGACAGGTATGTTGCATGCTGTTGTGGGCTGTGAATATAGCTGAAATGTTGTGATATTTAACGTTGGGATTTATTGTCTATATTGGGTCACCATCTCCCTGCTTAATCATTAACAGGAGGAGGCCTGTAAAGAAGATCAAAACTGTGGGCCTCTCTCTGTAAGAGCTGTGAGGACCATAGTAGTCTTACTTTAAAGAAGCAACCATGAACCTGCTTGTGCTGTTGCTCCTTCTGGCATCGTCTCATTCCTTTCCTACAGAATCCACCAATCCTGAACATCAGTCAGAGAGCCGTTTACGCTTTGCTGCTCTGGACGAAGTCCGGCTTTTGACAAATGGCCTCCTCCAGCTGGGCCATAGCCTAAGGGACTTTGTGCAGAATACCAAGAGTCAAATCAATGATATTTTCCAAAAGCTTAATATCTTTGACAAGTCCTTCTACCAACTTTCTGTGCTGGCCAGTGAGATCAAGGAGGAGGAGGAGGAACTGAAGAAGACCACTGTGATCTTAAAGGCTAATAATGAGGAAATAAAGAGTCTGTCACTGGAGATCAACTCCAAAGTGGAAGACATCATAAAAGAGAGGAAGCACCTGAGGAGGCAGGTGGGCGGCTTGGAGGAGAAGTTAAGCGGTCTGTCCCAGAGTTTGCTCTCAGCTGAGCCGGTGGCTGAAATCTCCACGCTTAAGGTAAGAGCAGATCAGCAAAGATGTGTTTGATAGAAGCAGAAAATCTTTTTAATGTAATCTAGTAAGGTTATTTATATGTAGGACATTTATTTACATTCTGGGGTTGACGATTTATGAACTGTCTCTTTTTCAATTCGTTATAAGTGAATTTGAACTGAGTTAGCCACGCGTTGGCCACATGTTGAGATAGGAATTAATTTAGTCCAATTAAAAAAAAAATAACTTTCATATTTACACTATATTTCAAAATATTTATTTCTACCATGAATGTGTATATATTTTTTATAAACATCTAGATGTAAATATTTCTCTAAACTATGGTAAGCATGGTATGGTTACTGTAGCTCAATTTAAAAAAATTAAATTTGGAAAATGGGAAGGTTAAAAAGATCAATAATATAATGAATATAAATATTCAACAATTAAAGATATTCCCAAAGATATAACCAAGTTTAATTCAAATTAGAGCCTTACAGAAAATGTGTTTTCTTCCTATAAGAGTGCGGATCGGGCAGCATTTTTCTGTCCAAGCCCGGCCCGCGTTTGACAGAGCAGTAACCGAACCCGACCCGAGCCTGACAGGCATTAAGATATTTATGTCCGAGCCCGATCCCAGCCTGATCTAGTTTTTTCTCATACTAATGACACATGCACTTTTTTGTGTGGAAAGCCCGCTTTTATTAAGCAACTGTAGGA
>JAUCNO010000663.1:14696396-14707093 GCA_032353835.1 Enteromius viviparus
GTTAAAAAGATCAATAATATAATGAATATAAATATTCAACAATTAAAGATATTCCCAAAGTTTTAATCAAATTAGAGCCTTATCTATTTTTTTCTCATACTAAAGACACATGCACTTTTTTGTGTGGAAATGTCAACAGATGAGAGCATCAGCGCACACGGGAGAAAAAGTGCCGTTATAACACAGGTGCACGTTCGCGCTGATGTGACCGAGCTCGACCCGAGCATCCTTTCTAAATATCTGTCCGGCCCGACCCGTCGGGTACCGTCGGATACCGTCAGGCTCGGCTCGGGTCGGGTATCCATTCTCTACTTCCCATGGTCCAAATTACAGATTACAAAGTATATAAATTACGCATATTTTAATATTTTAGTATGTGGCATTTAGAGCAGATTTATGCATTTGGATTAAATTTGTAAATTGAAAAAGTACTAGTCACTTTTCTGCCAGTAGCTTTTTGCTTTAAGTTCATTTCCTTTAACTCTATAATAGCACAGTACATTGAACAATGACTTTTATCATTTATGTAATAATTAATTCCATCTGAATTCCACCCCCTTATTTTAATTTACCATTTTAATCTCTTTGTATGATTTTCTTTTAATTTCCTAATTTAGTTTTTAATAATGCTTCTTTATTTGATCTAATTTCATTTTCTCTTTTTAGATTTCCATTTTAACCCTACTTCTTTTAAATGTGATTAGTCAAGATCTTTCAATGCAGTGCCACCTCAGTAAACATTTAAAAATTAACCTCTCATTTAATTTACGAATGGCATATAACTCCATGTCAGGTTCACAATTATGTTTGACAAAAGACCAAGACAGCAGGAAAAACATCTGGGGCTCAAGCAGATGTGATCTCTAATTGTCTCTGCCATGCTTGGGTTTGCAAGACGCTGAGATGTAGTTGTTGTTTCTGTCTTTTAGGAGATAATTCTGACCCAAGAAAAGAGCATCACTGATCTGCTGAAGGCTGTGAGTGAACAGAGCGAGCAGCTCAACAACCAAAGGACCAAAATCAAGGGCCTGGAAAATAAAGTATTAAGATACCGTTTTACATTTTAGTATTCAGAAACCCTCCAGCTCCACTTGTATTTACTAATTGAGTGTAAATGTTCATTTTAATTCAAATGATTAAATATATGCCATGGTTGAGACCCTAATTGGGACAATAAAGCTCTCCCTACACCTACATTAACCCTGCCCAATACTTTATTTTCAACTTTCTGAATATTTCCTTAATTTTTACTGAAAATAAATGATTTTCAGAAAATTGTCAAAAGGTGGAATCGAACACGGGTCGATCAGGTCGAAATAAGCCACTCTTTTTACCATCTGTGCCACTGAACATCTTTTGTAATAACGACTAACCCAATCACATGTTGGCGTAAATAGTTAGTGTAAATAGCCACTGCTAATAAGGCTTAATGCAAATAGACACTCCATTAAAATATATAGACTAAAATACCCAATGCTTTCCATTTCCTTCTAGCTCAACTCTGCACATATCCAGGAAACCAATGAAATTTTGGACAAGAAGCACCAAAGCAACAGACTCTCAGGATATCTACCGTACTTCACATCTGATGGGAGCTTCTCAAGCGGTATGGGATGCAGGGATGCATTGCTTTGAAAATGTTACTGCATCTCTTCAGTTGTAGAGCATGTCAGGTTGTCTTGCAGATCTTCCCAAAGACTGCGGCGAGGTCTTCAGCCGAGGACAGAAATCCAGTGGCTTGTATGTCATTAAACCTCAAGAGTCACAACCGTTTCTTGTGAAATGTGAATTCACTGACGGTAAGAATAAGGCATTTTCTTTCTCAGATCTCTGATTTCCGAAAAAAACAGAGTTCTCATTAAAGTTTAAGATGACAGTCTCTCCGTGATCCACAGAGGGAGTGTTCACTGTCATCCAGCACAGACATGACGGCTCTGTGGACTTCGACCAGTCCTGGGAGAAGTATGAAGATGGATTTGGGGACTTCAGCAGTGAGTTAAATCAAGAATGTCGTGCTCATAAACTGAATGTGTTCAGTCTGTGATTATAGAGTGCAGCACAATGGAGTGCTCTATGATTGGTGTTGAGAAGTCTGAATCTTAACGCCCTACTTTTAGTATCTTTTTACTGCATAATTTCACGGTGTGTCCAATTTGACCAGCATTCCTCTTTTATAACTTCCTTGTCCCAATATGTTCTCATGAAACATCCTGGCATTAAAATGTTCAGAAGAAAAGTAGTATCTGGTCACTCATGTGGTTAAAGATTTGTGTCACAGTTGAAATTTGTTTACTTAAATTCTAGTAGTATTGCAAAAAAAGTGTTCCCTGCAATCAAATATTCTAAAATATTTTACTTTCAAAATGCCACAGTTCTTTTGGATTTAGTTTGTCTCAGTTTGTTCTGTTACTTCATGTCATTCCAGACACATAAACTGAATGTAATACTATTATTCAGAGAGCTGGGTTTCTCAGATGTCTGTGTTTTGCAGGTGAGTTCTGGCTGGGGCTAAAGAAGATCTATGCTGTAGCCCATCAGGGACATTCACTCCTGTACGTTCAGATCGAGAACTGGAGGAAGGAGAAGCATTTCTTGCTTTGTCAGTACATCCTGGAAGACGCCACCTTCAACTACACCATCCATCTGAAGCTGCAGACCGGAGAGTCCAGCTCTGATTTGGATGAACACACTGGCTTCAGGTTCTCCACCAAAGACCACAACGATGGAAACCGTGATCCAAACTGTGCTCAAGACTACACAGGTACATGCGATAGATCACAAGCAGATCTTTGCTTCGAGTGCTTCTGTGCAAAACAACTTTTTGTAAATATGTGAATCACGTGTGCTTGGAAATTGCCAACTAGATAAGTTTTCTCTGGATGACTGCTGCTGTTTCCTTTAGGTGGGTGGTGGTTTAGCGTTTGCGGCGACATTAACCTGAATGGCAAGTGTATTCAGAGCAGACCTCGTAAAAAGGGAACCCACTGGAAACCTGGCACGGGAACCACCAGCTTCAAGGCCTCAAAAATCTCCATTAGTCATCTCACAAAGCCACAAACCGCTTAATATCCACAGTTTGAGGAGAAGCACAGTATTCCATTTATGCTGAACAACTGCATCTTGGGTTTTACAAAGTAACTGTTTAATGCACACGATAAAATTCCCATTTTAGAGTATTAGCGTATCAGTATGATGCCGTAAACAAGTAAAAATTAGAGATTTACACTGTGATTAGTCCAGCGAGCTCCAAATGATTCAGTTTATCCACAGTCGTCTTAATTACAATGTAATAAGTCCAACCAGAAACCTCTCATTTAACCTTCTGTGAGCCACTTTCAGCCATGTGTTTAAATGAGTCACACTGACCTCAAGATGCTGTATGCACAGCTTTTGTTATTTTTGTACTACTTCCAATACATGTATATTTGTATTAATTATTTTGTTAACATTAAATTCTAAATTATACTTTACATTCAGAAATGTATTTAAACTGATTAGATGGTTTATCGTTTGCTAATAAAGGGTTAAAAAAAAGCAATAGGATCAGAGGAAATTTCAGCAGAACAGAAATAGAGAGAGAGAGAGAGCAATAGAAATGATGTTCGTAGCTGATGCAGCATCGCCCTCTGTTGATCACTGCCTTTAATTGCAGTCATTTTCAATTAAAGCTCAATAAAACAGTACAGCTGTGTTAACTCTATGTGCAAATTAGTGCCGTTTGGACAATAGAAATATTTACAAAATTGTTTTACAAGATTGTTTTTAGACTAATATCAGGAAAAGTCAGACTCAAAAAGCAGGAGTATCTGTGAGTAACAGTATCTGCCCAATTGTTTGGTGTTTTAAGGACAACAATTGGTAGCTCTTTATTCTGATAGTCCATTTTAGACAGCAAGTAACATTGGATAAACACTTTTATTTTGATGGGTCCACAACATACTACATACTGACTATCAGAAACTTATTCTACTAACCCTAAACCTACCCTAACAGTTTACTCTGAGATAAGTAGATATGTAATTGACATGTTGTCACAAAGTTATATTTAGCAGAATGTCTAAAGTGGACTATCAAAATAAAGTGTGACCCAATTATTTGTATTATTTACACAAACCATAGGAAAGGCTTCGTTAGAGTTGAAAAACAGTGGGTGAATGACAGATGCTAATTCAGAAGGATTGGTATCATGAAACCTGGCCAGATGGAGCACGAAGATGAACTTCTATCCTTTCCAGCATAGAAGCTAAACAGAAAATACTGGGACAGACACTGCATATAAAAATTGGGAATAGGAAAGAAGCTAAAGTTAAAGTGTATTTTAATTCTATGTAAAAAAGACAATTAGATGCATTGTTGACTTCATTCATAAATTTTGCCTCAAACTCCTAATCTCCTGCTTATTAATACTTCAGGGAAGTTGTTAAATTTAGGAATGAGGGAAGGACCTTAAATATGTCTTGCTGAATAAAACATTAATATGTGATTTATAAGTACCAATAAACAGTCAAAATACTTGTGTGCTAATAGTTATTAGTGAGAATTGGTTCCAAAACTAAAGTGTTATTATTTTATTTTATATAATAATATAATTAATAATATAATTTATTTTAGATGTTGTGGTTAAAGTCTATAAACCTTTAGTCCTGCTAGGACCCTAACCCATCACTACATGGCATAAACCGATTGGCTTGCAGCTCAACATCTAAGTAGTTTGTTTCAGTGTTTGTTGTAATCCAGTCACAAACCCTCTACCTCCCCCAGCTCCACCTGTCTAGATCGTCTACAGGTAAATGTTGTAAAATGTGATATTTGTGTGGCTGCAGTTTGTCTTGCATGAGATCTCCAAGATGCTGCTGTGTTGAACATGACACATATTGACTATTTTTGTTCACTGTCATGCTTTATTTGATCTTTGAATCATCACGGGTTCCCTCTCACGTTCCATTAGCCATTTATGCACATGGGCACTTTTTAAAAACAGTGTTTTAATGAACGTGTAAAAGTACATAATTAAAACACATTATATATTTAGATAGAATGTAAGATTATATATTTATAATAGTAATGCATGTTAGTTTGCTTCTTGAGTGCAAGAGCATATTTATTAAAGCCCATATATCTTACTAACAAGAAACTATGCTTCTAACCACAGGTCCAGTGCTGTAGTTCAAACCACGTACAGTACGTTTGTGACGTTGATTGCGAATGTTCGTTTGAACTATGCTTTCGGGAAACACCATATTTTTTAACTGTTTGGAACTTGCAACCTTAGTAAGCTAACCATGCTTTGGGAAACACACCCCTGGTCTCATAAAATATGTACCTCTGTGCACTTTTTGTGCAACACTGTTTTTATGTATTTTACTGCTTGCTTTGCCACAGTTTCAAAGAGAAATGTCAATTGAGCACATTAAAACACAGGTTCAATATGTGAACACTGGCACGTTTTTATGACGTTGATATAGGTATGGTTCCCACTTTATATTAAGTGTCCCTATTACATATGTACTTCCATTGTAACTAGATGTGTATGTAGTATGTAACTACAGTATAAGTATACACCAAGCATGTAGTAATTACTCTGATGTTACACAGCAGCGGGCAGTAAATTAGGCTTTGCCAACCTGATCACATGGCAATTCGTACATATTTTACGAGGTGGCTAATTCGTACGAATTTGTACGACATCACTCTTATTCTAAATCGTTCGTATTTTACAAGATGCCAATTCGTATGAATTTGTACGAATGAGCTAAACATAACCCCGCCCCTAAACCTAGCCATCACGGGGTTTTAGACAAATCGTACGAGTGAGGTCGTATGAATTGGCACAAATTTGGCACCTCGTACGAATTGCTTGTGATACTGTGTTGGCTTTGCATATAAATTGTGGTTGGTGTCCAGAATGTTACACTTTATATTGAGTGGGCAGTTCCTGAGGAGTTACCATTTATATACACTGGTATTACAGAGGTGCAACAACTCCACCCACTTTACATAACCATCTACACCCCCTGATCACCCCCTGTTCCAGTTACTCTTATACATACTGCTGTTACAAAATGTAGCTGTAATTCCTGTTACATGACTACTGAGTGAAGTGGAAAAAGTGTTGTTACCAATGTCCTGTTACACATATGTACTTACACACACTATTCTAAGGGTTGTTACATGTGTGTAGTAACAGATATATTACAGATGTAGATACAATGTAGCAATGTGTACTTACACTGTGGTTACATACTACATTCACATCTAGTTACTATGCAAGTTCACAGGTATTAGGGAGACTCAATAAAAAGTGGGACCTACACGGATCTGAAGTGTTTTGTCAAACCGTAGTTACACGGGATTCAAACCAGGAAAAAAACTACCGTCTATGAAAACCCATAGATAGGAAGCTGGATATGTGTGATGCTAACATTCAAAAGCATTAATTTCTCCCAGCATATTAATATTGTTTTGAAACCATAACATTACATTCTTCAAGTAATTGTGTGAAAATGACGCTTTATTAATCTATACATTGTAAATTCATGTGAAAAGGAATAAAAGGTGTTTTACTGCCTCTAGTGTTCATTTCTTTTGGAAACTGCATAAATATGTACTTATTGGAACGTATTTCGTGTCTTGCTAAAAAGTGCACCAAGATACGTTTATGCCATGAGACCAGGTAAAAACAGACAATCCACTTTGTGAGCCTTTTTATGTCCGAAATGCCTTTCTCCCTTTCTGACCTGGTCTTGTTGCAATAAGAACTTCCCTGGGTCTTTTTTTATTCGCTTCCTTCAGGAGCCAGCTAAACCACCTGTTATGATCAACACATCAACAGAAATTTCATCCTTAAGGATTATAGAGGTGCTGCAGTCAAAACTCAAACCCCCCTTTACTGCCCCCAAACCCCACCCAGTTATCAAGCTGTATGACCTGTTTTTCATAAGTCACAGATCTTGAATGATCCTGGTAGATTTATGTCAAAACAACTCATGTAGCGTTTACAAGCAGATCACCCCGGACTTATTTACTCAGCATCAGCTCTATTTAGCTTCTGAGTAAATGCCTCACATGAATGAGGCCTCGCAGGTCATCTTATGCATCTGCCTCAACAGGCCTCTGGAGGCGAGCTTGTCTTGACAGTGATCACCCTGCACATGTGTGAGAAGCCGTCTTTGGTTACCAAGTTTATTTTTAGCCCGATAACTGCCTCAATCCAACTCTGGGGAATGCCATAAGGGCACAAGGCTTTTCCTCCTTCTCCTCCCGTACCAGTCAATCTCTCTCTCCTCTGAGAGGAGCTTACAGCTTCTCCTTCATTCTTCCTCAACGGACTGGAGCAATGAACGATAGTCCCTTGCAAGTGCTGACTTTGCCTACTTCTTCGTACACCGACCAGAGGCCTGGAACCAATGGCCTGAGGAAGAAGACCCGTGTTTTCCAGTCTGAAAAGGGCTACCTGCACAACTTCATTCAATGCATCTTCTCCTCCATCGACCTGCGGGACAGGCAGGGCTCCACTGTGGTGGTGGGTGGAGATGGACGCTACTTCAATTCGACTGCCATTCAGGTCTTGGTGCAGATGGCTGCTGCTAATGGGGTCAGTTGAATACATTCTTACTGTATGTTTTCTTAGGAGGAACCCTACAGAACAAATTCATTGTAGATACCATTTTCACTCAGAAAAGTATTTTGATGTAAAACAAACATAAAATAATTTTTTAACACTGTATATCACACATCACTCGTGTAACCCCCCTGGGTCTGCTACCGCCACAACTCGTACTCACTCCGAGCGGGCCTCGAACCCAGGTCTCCGGCATGGGAGGCGGGCGCTCTAACCAGGAGGCTAAAGGCCATGACCTCTAGCATCAATCGCTAGAGCGCCTCTTTTTGAGGTCAGGGGAGTGAGGTTTACTCACACAGCACACACTTGCTGGCCTCCGTTACACTCGCCTGTCTATCTTTTGTGGTAAATTGTGCTTTATACAGTAGTCAGCATTTGAGGTGGATCAAAAATGTTAATTAAAGTTGTCCTAAGACATGAAATAGGGTAAAAGCTTTAATGGAGCTAGTTTGTTGCTCACCTCTTTCCAGTTCTAAATTTGCTCAAAAGATATTTATTCTTGACACAATTGTTAGGTACATATATTCAGGGCACATTACAAGCAAAGGGTGACACTGTCTTTAATAGATTTCTAATTTTGCCAATTAGATCTGGCACAGGCGGAAAGAACGTGTTGAGTGAAGTTACTAATGTTGATCTGGTGAAGTGCAGTTTTTTAGAGCAGATGCATGTGACTTGTGCTCAGCTTTGGCCTCCATTCTGATGTTATATGTAATAGATATACCTTGTATTTTTAATGATATAGTGATAGCGCTTTGCATTAAGCAAGGTGCAATTTGTTAACATTAGTTAGTGTATTAATTAACATGAACAAACAATGAACAACGCATATTACACCTTTTATTAATCTTTGTTAATGTTAGTTAATGTAAACACTCTCTCATAAACTGTCAACAACTTATTAGTGTATTAGTAGACCGTTAGGAGAACATGCTGACATAGTAAAATATCTGTTGGGGTAGCATTAAAATAAAAGTGTGAGCAGGTTTTATAATACTAATACTCTAATGACTGCTAGTCATTTTTTTAATATATCGGCCAGTTGCAGATGGTTTTATTTACGTGGACTGGTGAATTTGTCAGGTGGGTCGTGTTGTGATCGGTCAGAATGGCATCATGTCGACGCCGGCTGTGTCGTGTGTGATCAGGAAGATCAAAGCAATTGGTGGCATTATTCTCACAGCCAGTCACAACCCTGGAGGACCTGACGGAGACTTTGGCATCAAATTCAATACCGCCAATGGAGGTAAAATGGCTCACATGATTATGAAGGAAAGATGTCATATTTCACTCAAAAATCAATGACAGAAATATGATATGTACCTAAAGTAAGGCTCAAGTTATGATCATAAAGCATTATTTCCTAGTGGGTGTGGTTTTGTGGCAGCGTGATTCCACTCAAATTACTATTGTACTATTTATATGACATTTTACATCTCAATACATTTTTTGTACAGTACATTAAATTATTTTTTTTATACCAGAAGTAAAATGATATTAAGTTATTGGATCGATATCGGCATTATTATTCAAAAGTTTTTTTTTATTTATTTCTAATCAGCAAGAATGCATTAAATTGATCAAAAGTAAATGTAAAGATGTAGAATTTTTTTTTTTTAATTTTCTAAAATCCTGAAAAAAAATAACTAGGAACTTTTTTCATTTATTGATAAATTAAGGAATGTTTCTTAAGCAGAAAATCATCTTAAATCATTTTTAATGTATAGTTTTTTTTGTATTTTCAGTTTCTTTAAGCGTGTGTGTTTAAATACGGTGCACACAATTTTAAAACAATGCATGAAGAAGTCACAATATAAATACAATATAATGATGTGAGCTTAATTTTGATTATATAATTTATATATATATATATATATATATATATATTTAATACAGATCAAATAACATGAAGTAGACTCAGTCTTAAAACATATACTTTAATAAAATGTTTCATTTGTTAATTCCTCCACACAGGTCCGGCACCAGAGTCCGTCACAAATAAAATCTTCCAGTTGAGCAGAAGCATAGAGGAGTTTGCCATCTGTCCTGAGCTCAGAGTCGATCTGGGGACTATCGGCAAGCAGTCCTTCGACCTGGAGAACAAATTTAAACCTTTTACAGGTGACAACATTTGCAACTTCTGAGCTGTTGATTCAAAAGAATGCCATCTTTTTTAAGAGATATGAACCAAATGGATCCATGTCCTGTCAATATTCTGTCACGGCAGTGGAAATTGTGGATCCAGTCGAATCCTACGCCAACTCGCTGAGGAACATCTTTGATTTCGCTGTTCTAAAGGAGCTTCTGTCAGGAGAAAACCACATACAAATCCGTTTAGATGCCATGAATGGAGGTGAGGAACCATATTTCTTTCCACTGATATAAAAACAGACTGATAGCCATTAAGTTCCCACCATAGCCAACGCTTCATCAAGACCATTTCCCACATTTTGAAAAGAGCATTTAAAGGAGCAGCTGCATCTGCTTAATAGAGTTAGATGCTTCTGTGTGTGCCGGTTGGGATGAGTTTAGGCTTGCATTGCTGTGTGAGATTGAATTTCCATGTATGTGCCGTGATCTCAGTGATTAAGACGAGCCATCTGACATAACACTAAAACCAAGCACAGCTATCCACTTTCAAGGAGTAACACCATCCCACACTGATAAGCCCCTTGAAATGAAAGCAATCTTCTGAATTCATGTGTGTTATTTGAGCTGTAAAGTTGACTACAGCTGGATTAACTGCTGTGCTTACAAACATAGGCTGTGGCTGGAGTTTGATTCTTGTAACGACACAGTGTCACGACCAATTCATACGTACTGTACTGTACGATTTAGCAAATATCATATGAATTTGTATGAATTAGTCACCTTATAAAATATGTACAAATTGCCGTGAGACTAAGCTGATGTAAACAATTCTTTCCAAGTAGTTATTAATATGCTTGAATTAATATACAAAGATTTCGGTTACTTTGCATGGTTGTTAAAGGTGTAGTACTACATAAAGAAATAAAACTTCTGTCATCAACTTATCTTCATTTAGATGTTTTGAAATCTCTCTCGCTCTCTCTCT
>JAUCNO010000663.1:14748203-14769881 GCA_032353835.1 Enteromius viviparus
CAAGATGACGGAAATCACTGGAAATCAGGTGTCCCCAACTAAGCAAGCCAGAGGCGACAGCGGCAAGGAACCAAAAGAGATCTTTGAAAAGTGAGATCTTTAGACCTGAAAACCTTTTGGGAATTATTAAAATCTTAAGATCCATATTTTATACTAAATAAGTCTCCAGAGGACAAGCTCTAATGGCTATATTATTTGAAATTATTTTGGCTTTGGAGTCAAAAAGGTTGTGAAGCTTATAGCCACTTGAAGACAACACAAGAACAAGAGACATGTTAGAACTTTTATACAACAGTTCATTTATTACTTGAGTATAATAGATTGGAACAGTTGGACCAGAATTAAAAACCCTATTAATTTTCTCTAAATTGAAAATAATTTTAATAGTAGCTTGCAAACCATAAAAGGCAAATCTACTGTGCTTTTGTTGAAGCCAATAGGTCTCTCTCTCTTTTAATAACCATGTTTTACAGTGAAATTCTTGGGGAATACATTTCTTTGGCTTGGACTCTTCTTGAACTAGCAACAGCAAGAAAAGAGTCTTTGGGACACTTAGTTTTTTAGTTTATTTACATACTTGCAGGAGTGTGTTGCTCATGTGTAAGTACTTTTGCTTTAGTATGTCTTATCTTACGAGTAGCTTTAAACCTACAGTATATCATATTAAGTGGCTATTAATCAGTAAAAATAAGTCAGCTGTCTTCTGATAGGGTAAAAAAGCTATGCCGAATCCACATAATCAAATCCAACTAACTCAGTAATTGTGTATAGCTAAGACAGTAAAGTAAAGTAAATAGACTTATCAACTTTTAAAAGAAACATTTCCTATCGTTTTTTTACTGACGTCAAATGTTTTGCATCCAATCAATCTCGACAGGAGCTATAAATATGCTCCAGGGTATATTTGAGTGTTAGGCTGGTCAATTGCGCTTCTGTTGTGTTTATTAATTTACAAAATAGTTTTTTCATGTTTTTACCATAAGAAACACCATCCTTGCAGTAAGTTAAAACCTAACATGACGTCTTTTGAAAGCGATGAACGGATGGACCAAAATTCTTCAACATACAGTTTGCCAGAAGATGTATTTCCATGCCTTAGTTGGTTAAAAAGCGATGCTTGGAGAAAGTTGAGTGTTTCAGCTGGACAGGAATCTGTATGGCCGGAGACAGAGCCATCTGCTGTGGCTTTGAGACACAAAGCCATGCAGCGATGCCAGCGAGACATTGTTGTGGCACTGTTTGAAAGCTGTGATTCACTGACATCATCTGACCAACCTCAACAAGCTTAAAAAAATCTGTTACAAAGAAAAGGGTGACATTATTAACAAATTGTATATGCTATGATGGCAAAATTATATTAACCCTAAGTATATTAATTATAAAATGCTATTAATCTGTATTACAAAATATATATCATAAGGCACTATACAGTAATTAGACTCGATATTATAAAATATAAAAATGCTTTAAAAGGCAAAAAATGTTCCGAATGCAACCCAACTGACTGTTGTTTCTAAAACAATATAGTTAAGCAATATCACACAAGTCCTGTTTTTCTTAAATATCAGCACAATTAAAAATGTGAATGATTTTAACAGTGAATGATTCAATGTAAAGAAATTTAAAGTGACCCTACAGACTTTAGGACATAACAAACAATATGATATCAACACAGAGTCAAAAAAAAAAGTTTTACTTCATACCTGTAGGTAAGATAAACTAGCTAAATTAACTACTGTAGCTAGCTTAAATTTGAGTGATCGTTGACTAGCCTAGCTAGTTAAGATAAACCAAAAATGAATTAAATATTAATTTTAAATTAATATACTGTATATATCTATTATATAACTTTATGAAAAACATAAAACATTTTTGTTCTTGTTTTAGAATGTTAACAAAACATTTGCACATACAGAAAGCATGCTTTAAAAAAATGGCATTTGATGTTTGAAATATAATTTCTAAAATGTTTCATTCAATTATATGAAATACTTGGCAGGTACAATAATCTATTTATTTTTCCCCTAGTGATAGAATTAACCAGTTTGTGGCTTTATGTTTACTGTCAGATTGATTTTATTACATTGTTTCCACATTTGTTAGACTTTTTTTAAAGAGTTGAACAAATTCATATGTGGGTCTGTTTGCATTTTAAATAGCTTACATAATAAATACCCATTTGTAATCAACAGAGCATTCTACACTCTATTTTGTTCATCTCAGGGGCACACACATGATCAAGAAGATTTTTGGTGTCAGTGTAAAAATGTTGAACAATCAAAATGTGTGTATTTTGCATTTGTTTTCCCATGTCCATTGCACACCATCTCCATGCACTTTTGCGAATTAAATTGCCTCAGACTCTAAATTCTAATATTTGAACACTTTAACCACTAGGGATTCAAAGCAGTGATCAAAACTGAGATCAAATAAGTTGCTTCCATCAAACCCCCCAAACTTGCACAGTCCTACACCACTTCCTGGGTCAAAGTTTTATTCGATAGCACTAGGGAGTGTTGATCTATGCTGTTTAATGTTCGATGACCACATTATTTTACGTACAGTATGCGTTTGCTTACGTCATCCTTCTTCTTCACCATTTTTTGATCTGGAGATTCAGTACTCTTTCGGACGATGTGTAATAGTGCCCCCTACAATGAAAACATGTAAAGCCAGAAAACTGGCAGGGAAAGAGTCAATCATCATTAATCAATACATTTTGCACTATAAAGGTGCAGGTATCTGCTGTTTACAGACGTTATTTGTTTATCATTTAATTTAAACAAACATGCAATATTCAATGAATTTTCACACATTTCAATGAAAATGTGAACGACAGCATGACGTTAGAGCTAAGATAGTATAAGCAATTGTTTATAATTCAGTGTTTCTTTGCTTAACTCTCTTCGTTTTTTAACAAGAAATTAACAGCAAAATTGAGACAACTGTGACTTTTAATTTGTAAACTGGCCAAGTGGAGGGTTTGATGAAAAATTATGCTAATGGATTTTTTTTCTTCTGGCTACAGTTCACAGCTGAAGTTGATTTGTATGCCGGTGGAGAGTCCCGAGACACAGAAGAACCTTCAGAGCTTGAGCTGTCAGCGGAGATCATGAGGAAGAGCCGGAGCGTCTTGGCAGTGACGCCTAGTGATGTGAGACATTTTACTGTTGTGTTTCAACGCGAGTAGAAGATAATGCTATGCAGTGATTTGTTTTATCCTGCCCCTAATACACACAGAGGTTCATGCCATTTATAGATGTTTAAAAAATATTGCTTCTTGTTTTTTTTTTTCGCTTTTTATGTTTCACACCTATGAAGCAGCCAGGTTTTCTCTAAAATATCATGTTCTTTGATTTCTAGAGAAAAAAACAAAAACAATCAACAGGCTCTGGCTACAAAAACATAGACAACCAATTAACCACACACACAAACCCACACACGCACACACAAATTATTAATAGCTTTTTATGAGGAACCTGGGAAAAGATGGCAGGCACCATAAAACCTCAACAGAGGGAAAAAGGGCAGTTATTAATTCGTGTTCTTCTAATTACCTAAACGCGGTTGGTTGTAACCAAATTAGGCTTAATATTTTACAGTCTATGAAGTATAATTGACATAATATTAATTAAACACTTCTGTTTAAAAGTGAAATATGAACATTTCCCTCTGAAATATTTCTTTTCAGTTAGGATTAGGGTAAATCAGAAATCTCATTCACCCTTTTTACTTCCAAAAACGGAGGAGAACTTGACTTTATAAAAAATTGAATGAGGTGGTTGTAGTGTAAGGCTTAAAAATTGACACATAACCAAATAATAGTTAGGATTGTCATTATACCAAATGTTTATGAATTGATCAAAACCTTTTCGTCACAGTTTTCGTAACAGACCTCAGGTTGGATGTCATATGGAATCCAATGCAGGAAAGACACTGACCAAAATGATAAACTCAACACTTTTGTTTTTGCCCCCAATTGTCATGAGCTGAAATCAAAGATCTTTTTCTATGTACACAAAAGGCCTATTTCTGTCAAATATTGTTCACAAATCTGTCTAAATCTGTGTTAATGAGCCTTTTATTGAGGCAAACCTGTGTAATGATCAACATGATATGCCACACCTGTGAGGTGGATGGATTATCCTCACTAACACAGATTTAGACAGATTTCTGGACATATGTTTAATATTTGAGAGAAATAGACCTTTTATGCACACAGAACAAATCTTAGATCTTTGAGTTCAGCTCATGAAAAATAAGGGCAAGAACAAAAGTTTGGCGGTGTACAATGGCACATACTGTATGAAAGTCCTAGATCATGTCATTTTCACAACACACAAGTTTTAAAAATCCATAAAGCAAGACAACAATGAACGTACAGGGGTGGATGGGCCATCTGGCATATAGGGCCTTTCCCTGGTGGGCCGACACACTGTGTGTTTGATACTTTGGCCAATCTGGGACAGCTGTGCATTGGTTTGTCTTCTGTCTTCTTTGACAGCATAATCCCAATTGAAATGCGCCATAGACAAAAAGCCATATTGCAGCTGTTTCCTAAGTGACACCTACTGGCAGAGAGTTCAGTTAATTTGATCTTAACTTCACCAATCTTAAGTCAGCTCTTTCTGTTTGCTATACATCTTGTAATTGCACAATCTAATGTAAATAAAAATGCCTGCTCGTCCTACATTCATGTAGCATTTTAGTTTGAACTGTAATTAAAAAGCAGTGCTTGCCACTCATTTCAAATGCCTACAGATTATTATTATTACTTTTTCAGTTTAGCCTGTAATAGAGCAAATAAACATTTTGTTCTCATACTCTTTTTCATTCTCTCTTGTCTCTTGCTTAAAAAAGAATTAGCAGTTGGTATCAGAATCAGCCCATTTGCTGACGATCATGATCGGTCTAGTTTTTGTAGATTATTTACCTCAACCAGTCATAAATGACTATTAGCAGCAAGTCAAGAACTGGTTTACTTAAACGTAGATACAAGTATATATATATATATATATATGGGTGCTGTCCACCTAGACTGCTTCTGATTGTAGTGATGTGTCATTTGGACCAAAAAATGCCACTGTTTTTGTCCCAGACTGAGTACAATCCATTGAACACACTGTACTTCTGTCCTTCAGAGCCTCATTTTCATTGTGTCAGAAGTTAAATATGGTGCTACCATGACTAAGATCTATTCTCAGTGTCACCAAATAACAAATAAATAACTCAAAATTAATAATCAGAAACAAATTATACAACTACTGTAAGTACAGTATGTCCAACCTTAAGCAGATGCATTCAGTACATTCATGTTAAGCAGTATTCACTATATAGCAAATCTCTTGATAGAGAAAACTGATTGATAGTTACAATGTCAAAAATTGTCAAATATTTTAGCGTCCAGCGATATTTAAAAAGTAATAGAGAGAGAGTTTACATCCTACCATACATACATTATGCTATAGCCTACTGTATATATTTTAATGCAGAAAGCATTAAATGCTATAGAGAGCAAATCCTGGATGCATGAATGTTATCATCACAAAATGTAACTGGGTTTTAGCACATTGGAAGTTAAAGTACTTGAAATGAACATATGCTATGTGTGGAAAGCATTCACTCAGTATTATTTTCTTATTTTTGACCAAGATGGCTTTTGCATCTGAACTCTTCATACATTTATATATATATATACATATAAACCGCAACTGCCTAACTTTTGATTCTTAACAAAAAGGAACTATGATTGTCTTTATAATTAAATATACTCTATATACATACAGTATAAATGTGGTGAACTTGTGTATATAATGCTATGAAGATATTATAATCCTTAACGTCATGATTTTATTTTAAGCTGCTTTGAAACAGTGTGTATTATGAAAGGAGCTACACAAAAAACAAGCTGAAAAAAGAAAGACGGAATAGCAATGGACAATATGACTGCAGTAGGTACATTCAAGCCAATCTGGTCAGTTTGCCGTTTGTGTTGAATTTATTGTGCAGAGACAGCTGTATAATTGATTTGTCAGAGGAGTGAAAACACTGTCGCTTAGTGACGCTTTCAAGACATTGCTGTTTGTTTAAACAACCTGAAACTTCAATCTCAACCAAAGGCATGATATTGACACGGAGCGACCGGTTTGTCTGAATAATGGCTGGTGGTGCTTTAGCTGGGAGGAAGTGGCAGAGAAAGTGTTTGGGTAAACGTTCATTATTTCTCCATCTGCTGCATTAGTCATGCGGAAAAAACACATACGACCTTTAAAGAAGGGCACACTCAGTATGTTCTTTACTTAAGTTATGCTGTGTTGTTGTTTTTATCTAAAGAGGTATTATTTAATTGGGTTTAAAGACATGAGAATTCACAAAACACCCTCTCAAGTTCTGGATTAGGTTGCCGTACTTTGAAGAACAATACCTTCACTTGTTTATACTGTAGTCTATTTGTAAGTACACATGCACAATGACGTGAAATAATGAGGCTGGTATTGATTGTCTGTAAAAAGCGGTTCTCACCTTTCTTCACCAGCACTCAATGAACGCTTGACAATCACCTCTCCTGCCTATGATTCACCTCTGAGTCCCGGCTCAGTCTGTGGCAGCAGCCCTCTATTGAAATCCTCCTCCAGAACAAGTGCGTCTGATTACTTACTGAGACTTTCTCAGCCAGGAGTGGAGCCTGAGATTGAGTTTTTCTGCCACTCAGAGAGATGTAGAAACCCTTTTCAAACATACGCTGTTCAATTAGTTCACGAAGAATTGCAAAGGAAAGTAATACATTGATTAAATAAGAAATGTAAAAGTAGGAAGGCTGAAATAGCATTTTCTTGTACATGGTACTATTTCAGTAATTGTTTTATTTGCAGTTTGAAAAATTATTTGCATAGTGTAGATGTTCACTTTTTTGATTGGGAATTGGAGTGCTGCTTGCCCATGCGTGAGTTGCTGTACTAGGACAGTGTTTTTATCATGCGGTTGCTAGGCTGTTTACTCATTAGTTCAAGCCAATATAGCTTTGTTATGCTAAACAGTTACAGAGCTTTTGTCAGAGTAAGTGTAGAAAATGTTGCACCCCACAGTCTGAAATTTTCTCATGTTGTGTCAATCTCGTTTTAAAATAGGATTTTCTGCGTTTCAGCATCCATAGCAGTTTTAATAGGAAAGGATGGAGAAAAAAAAAAACCCTTCTGACTTTTTGTTAGAGTTGTGGTCAGACTGTGTAGAAAATGTTTATGATTTATACAGAAAAAGACTAAAAATGCTACAACTAATTTCTGTTCATTGGTTAACTCTGAATTAGCTTACCATATAACTACAGTGACAAATTGAAAAAGGGTAACACTTTGCAATAAGATTCATTAGTTAACATTAGTTAACTTCTACAGCATTTATTACTCTTAGTTAATTGCTAATTTCAGCAAATACTGTAATAAATGTAAGTGCCCCTATTATGCTATTTTAAAGGTTGCTAATATTGCTTTATGAGTCTCTTAAAACAGGTTTACATGTATGAAAAAACACTTTAGTTTTCTCCAGAAATAGATTTAATTTTACCCCATTTCAAAATGTTTCGTGAACGACTCGTGTAAAGCAGTTCGAACATTGACATAATGTAATCCACGTGGAAATTGTATGGTTTGTAGGCGGGGCAATGAGTTCGCAACGTAAAATGTGGGCGGACATTATGCAGATATGTTACCCAGTGACGTGGCTCTGTAACAGATAAAGATTCGAATTGCTGACGACTCGTTTAGGCGAATGTGTGCCGACTCTTTTATTTGATAGACAATAACTTTATTTATCGTGCACAACTTTGCAGATAGTTTATGTTCACATACAGCTACATGACACACTGCATGAAAGATCATAGGCATAATAGGGGTTTGTTATCTGCATTGTACATTAAAGTATTTTGTGTTACATTTATTTAGTTCATGCTTATTGAATTATTTTAGTGTCACGTGTGTTACTCTTGGCCATTTGTTCAGCACATTTTAAAGCAGATTTAAGTATCTTGGTTCAGTGAATTAAGTTTATTTCTAAAGCGCTTTATACAATACAGAAGGTTTCAAAGCAGCTTTACAGTAATAAGCAGGAAAATAACAGTATTAGTGTGAAGCTAATTTAATTTCGGCTGTAAAGCAGCTCTTTAGAAGATAATGGTGTCATTATTCAGCTCAATTTAATTCAGTGTTGATTAATTTAGTTCAATAACAGTGTCACTGTTACAAAGTTCATCCGTTATGAAACAAACTCGATGCAACTACTGTATACAGCAGAGAAATTAATAATGTCATTATTCAGCTCAAATGAGTTCAATTACGATTCAATTCCGTTTAATAGCAGTAATAAATTATATATTATTAATTGTCAGTTGTGAAATATACACATACCAATATGCCCTCCTGTACTTGATACATTGTTCACCATGTATTTTACCACGGTGGTCTTCCGGGCGCTGGGTACTGTAAATGTAACAGGAAATTCAATACTGAAACATTTGTGCAATTTGAGCTTTTGCACTCTGTATTGGGTTCAGCATTTGAGACGAAAATAAAAATGGTCAATTGATATTATTTGTTAACATGCACAAATAGGTCGCATGTCAGCCGCGAGCTGTATTTGTCCAATCAATGTTATTGACATTGTAAATATGCAAAAAATAGGACAGCAGTCCAATGTTCAGTGTGAAGGCATTTTGATGTTCTGATTGAAATGCACCAGTGATAGTAATACCTACAGCTACTTATGCAATGCGTGTTTCAAAGAACAAACAATTACTGGTCAGTTTCTCACTTGACAGACATTAAAACATTTGTAGGCTGGTTATAGAGCTGTGAATATGAGGCTGTGACTCTTATTGACTCAGAGGCATATGACTGCAGGAAGTAAGGGGAACATAGAGGACGTGCTGTCCATCTGTTCCTCTAAGCTACAGGAGAGAGTCTGTTTGTCTGATGCTCATGATCTCTTAGGGCTTTATTGATTTGTGCATTAGCGTTTTCCCCAAACTGCAGGACTTAAAGTAGCACCATTATTCCACTATTAATGGCAGGCACAGTTTTTCCCACTTCAGATATTTGAAGTGGATTTTGTGAGATCCAAAGGAAGCCAAGCATTGGTCATGTCCAAACCCCTCAAGACCCCATCCTCCCCTCGCTGAGCGTGTTTACTGACAGGCCTTGTAGTTTAACCCTCAATCATGTTCATTCTTAAAGGAGTCTGGGCGGGTGCCATGGTTACGATCATCCCTGCAATTGCCTGGTCTCTGAACAAATGTCCATGTATATCTTTAATTCTCTTTTATGTATTTGTTTACTTATTTGGTGACACTTTGCGGTAAGGGTACATGAATTACTATGAATTCATGCATAAATTAATGCATTGAGTATGCCTTACTTCATTCAGTAATATTTCATGAATTGTCAGGAACTAACATGAGTTCAGAATCTTTCATTCATGACTATCATGGATGAACTACACATTCATTAAGACATTAACTAAGATAGGTACATCATCATGATTTATTATGCATGATCATGATGTTTTCTTTGTTTACAAAAATGAAAGAAAGAAGGCGAAAGAAAGAAAAGTCTTTATCTACTTTGGAATAAATCTGTAGTACATAAATTGTCATGAATTTGTGCCAAGTCACCACTTTAGTTTAGGGGCCAAACACATGATGAAGTTATGAGAAACTAATGCTTAGTTAATGATGAGTACTGTATTTTGATTTTAACAGACTTTACATGTGCTGTGAAGGGCCAGTATTGGGATGTGTTCATTTACCTGGAGGGCTATATGAACATGCTTAATAACTAATTAAAAAACAACAAAACATTAGTCCCACATTAGGTGATAGACTGTTCTAGCCTGTATGCATGAATGAGTTAATGTGGATTTTTGTAAATTCATTTAGTAATCCAAAAAATTGTTTTATCTGCATAAAATAATGTTTTTTTGTTGTTGTTTTTTTAATGCACAAGTTCATGACAATTGATGTACTACAGATTTATCCAAAGCAGATCATAACATTCTTTCTCTTTATTTTTTTCAAGAAAACATCATGGTCATGTGTAATAAATCATAAATCATGAAGCTGTACCCATCTTAGTTAATGTCTTATTAATGTGTATGAAGTCATGAATGAAAGACTCTGAACTCATGTTAGTTAAAGTCAATTCATGAGATATTAAGGCATACAGTAATTCATGAATTAATTCATACATGAATTCAGAGTAATTCATGTACCCTTACTGCAAAGTGTTACCGCATATTTATTTGCTGGATTGATGTCTGTGGGCAGCCTTATCCTTGTTCACCATGTGGATAAATTCAGTCAATGAAATATCTTATTTTCTCTCTGGTCCTGATGTTTTTCTCATTCAGTGCAGAGCGTAACAGCCTTCTGGGCTTTAATGCTGTCTGATCTGAGGAGGCGTCACTTGTATTGTGGTGGCAGTAACATCTATAAAGCGTGACTTGATTATTCAATGATACTTCATATGTTTCTCATGAGATTCCTATTCCTTTCAATCAATTTCCCCTCCATTAACTCACTGGGCTTCTAATCCACATGAAGCCATTTTTACCCATGACCATCCACTAAAATAAAAAACAATTTATTGCACTGCTTTAAAATTCCGATTGTTCAAGATAGACCCAAATATTATATGTTTCCTATATTATTGAACCATACATGTTTTTCTTTGTGATATTATTTACATTACATTATTCCTTATTCTTAAAGGTAATTGTCATTATTGTATAATGTACTTTATTTATTTATTTATCCATTTTGTCATTCTTTCATTTATGTACTTATTCATTTCTAATAATTTAATTAATAAATCCAGTGCAGCTTTCCAGTCTTGGAAAAACAGTTAAAAACAATTAAAATAATTATTTGTCCTGCAAAGTTTTTCACCAAAAATCCATGTCTTCAAAAGCAGCAAGAACTTTTTTCATTATAGTGATAAGAAGAACTACTATTAATATTTGAGCACCAATAATAATTACTTATTTTAGAAGACTGGAGTAATGATGCTGAAATTAAGCTTAGCACCGAATTACAATTTTAAAATATATTCACAAAGAAAACTCCTCGTCTTTAAATTGTAATAATATTTCACAATATTACTGATTAAAAAAATTCTAGTACAATAAATATTAGCATTATGTATAAATATTTCAGAATTTAAATAATACATAATATACACAGCTACTGACCATGAAATTGACATTTGAATTGAAAATGTCCCTAAATGGTCCTGTTATAGAGTTTACTTCTTGTAAAATCACATTTTAAAAATTTGTTTCCTCTTGCTTTTGGGATGAAATATGACCTGGACTTGTTCTAGACAGGTTTCATGAGATTCAACCAATTACTGCCGTTGCTTTCTGATACGGCTCTGCATCAGAGTGTCAATACATTTGCCAGAATTATAGCCCATCTTAAACTCAGACTGAAACTCTAGCCGTCAAACAGAAGCAGTAGCTGTTTCCTCTCTCCCTTCTCAATATCTGGATTCTCATCAGTTATCCCAATCTACAGGCTGTGCTCGAGGAATTCCTGGTAACTCTTCTCTCTTCTTGGCAATTCTGATTGAGCTATAAACATATTTTGTGGTGATATATTCAGTCTTCTGCTATAGGCTGTTAAGAAAGGAGTTTGTCCAGCGGCTCCACTGACAGTGATATGCAATCATGCTGAGGGAGCCAGCCGTTAAACACACTGTTTTTGTCAGGGGATAGAGTCAACATGCTGGATCAGTAGAGACTGAGCAGGGCTGTACATCAGTCACGTAGTGTAAATGAGAGGCTCGCTCCCTAGAGCTCTGTATATCATCCAAAGCTACTTCAATGACATCAACCTGAACAAACAAAGTTAAGAACGCAGTTTATGGCTTGAGCTGACTGACAAAGTCCAGTACAGGTTCCCATACTTGTGTGTATGTAAAAAATATTGGTAAAACTTTACAATAAGGTGTCATTTGTTAACATTATTTCATGCAAGCATTGAACAATGCATTTATTACAGTTATAAATTGTGATTTTTAATTTCTTCATTTTTCTTCGTTTCTTCATTTTTAGTTCATGCTACTTAACCAATGTTAACTATTTAACCTTATTGTAAAGTGTTGTCAAACTATTTTTATGTGTGAGAAGCAAATCTTGAACAGAGTTCAAAATGTTTGTTTTCATAAAAATTATGAAACAAATTATGCACGATTCAACAATTTCCTGCTTCCGCATAGCAAATTCCTCATTACTCCAGTCTTCTGTGTCACATTATCCTTTAGAAACCATTCTAATATGCTTATTTAAAAAAGAAATATTATTACATAGTTTGCTCTTTTGACCAGAAGCCCCAACAAACTGAGGTGCTGTAGCACCAGATCCCTGTGTTCGCATAACTGAGCCTGACACTGTGCTAGGATCAGCCAGTCATCGAGTTACTTGAGAATGCAAACCCCTTGCTCCTTAAGAGAAGTCAGGGCGGCCTCCTCTACTTTGGTAAACATACGGGGCGACAGGGAGAGCCCTAAGGGTAGAACGCGGTACTGATATGCTTGGCCTTCGAACGCAAACCTCAGAAATGGTGAAAGGATCGTGGAAGGATCGAGACATGAAAGTACGCATCCTTCAGGTCTATAGCTGCAAACCAATCCTGGCATTCGAAAATGCGCTTCGGCGTCAACATCTTGAACGGTAGCCTGTGGAGAGCTCGGTTCAAGACTCGCAGATCCAGGATCAGCCGTAACCCACCACCTTTCTTGGGCACTGCAAAACCATGTCCTCATATCGGCTGGAGGTACCGACTCTATTGCTCCCTTCGCCAGGAAGGTAGCAATTTCTTCACGCAAAACAGGGGCATCCACAGCGTTCACTGACGTGAAGCGGATGCCGCTGAATTGCATAAGCTGCCGCAGCATCCTCAACACCCAAACACGTGAGGCAACTATCGTGGCCGTCCGCTGGCGCCAGGTAATGGCTGCATCCAAGAACGCACGAGTGGTACGACATCCTGAAAAGGACGTGTCTTTAGAAAGACAAAGCACCCGTGAGCTAGTCTCTTTAGGCTTTGCTCTTTTTGTGAAGAGGCTGAAGCACACAGGGGAGCTGGCGTGTTGTAATACACGCGAAGTAGATTGGACATCTCAAAGCGAGATTCCTATTCGTCAGTCAACGATGTGACTCGGAGTGATCGACTGAAAGGAAACGTATTATTATTTGAGCACCAATAATAATTGATAATATTTGCTGCAATCACATTAGAATGATTTCAGTAGTGTCATGTGACACTAAAGACTGGAGTAATGATGCTTAAAATTCAGCTTTGCATCACAAGAACAAATTACATTTTAAAATATCACTATTCATCACAGTTAATAGACAACAGTCTTTTTAAATTGTAGTAATATTTCACAATATTACTTTTACTACTGTATCTTCGATCAAACAAATACATCTTTGGTGAACATAAGAGATTTCCTGGCTATCTGTTCTATTTTGTGTGAAACTGGATATTTTATAACGTAAAATGTGACATTTTATCGATCAGGAACTAATTGGATTGCATATCAGGTGGTTTTAGGGGGAAGTTGACCGTTCAGAAGCCAAGCACGTTATTAAAATTTCCTGAAATATTTTCTTCTTTGGTTTGACAAACCCTAATAAATTATTTAAAATTAAGACCTGGAACCTGGATTATTATAAAAAATGGGTCAGTGTTGATTTTATATTCTCTCAGTTGTCAAGTGTATGCATGAACACACTGCATAATTCTTGCATACATTATTTCATTTTAGGGCTGCACAATTATGAAAATTGTGAAAAAAACAATTGCTGAAAATTTAGTCACTTTTAGTGACTAATGTATAGTGTATACTGTATAGTGAATTTCTTCTCTGTTTTTATGATGTTAGGAAAGCAAGGACCTCTCAGCATGTACTTCTTCAGGAGCCACGTTGGGTGTGGATCTCTGGCGAGGCCCCAGACGCCACTCAGGAACCCTTGTGTTGCCACCGTTGTCATGGAGACAGGCAGAGAGGGCCCGCAGTCCTCAAGAAGATCACGTTTCCAGACCCACGTCATTGGGCTTCATTACTCCACCACGTATAGATATCACACCAGTGCCACCTGATAGGTGAGCTCAATGTTAAATACAACACCAGAATACTGCGTCAGCACATAAACACTCACAGTCAATCATTCAAGTGTTTAGTATTTTATTTGACCAATGAAATACCAAAATATCACTTCCTGAGTCCTAGATGCAGAATAGATTATTCACTTTTTGGAACTTATAATGATGGCAAATAATTTTTTTCAAATGGCAAATTAGCGCAATTCAGGAAGTTTCTGCAAGTGATTTACTGACAACATCTAATTTCCATAATAATCAATGCAAGCTTTAATTTTTGTGGGTTACATGTTATATTTAGGGGTTTTGCAGGTCTGACAAAGTCTTAATAACTCTAAAATATTAAGGACTTAAAGGCCTTAAATCAGAAGAGAGTCATATCATAAAGTCATTGCATTAGATGATGCGCGCACTGCAAAAAATGTATATATTCCTCAGTAATTTTGCTTTGTTTTCACAAAGTATTTAAAAATCCTTAAATCAAGCTACTTTCTTCTAAAGATGCAACTGAAAATATGAATTCTTCTTGCTACAAATATTTGTCAGTGGGGTATAAAAACAATGAGCACATCTGGCAGCTGAATGGTGCCGCAGGTGCAGTATATATACCACTCAAGGACCGGCCACTGGAGCGTTCAAGGTCACAATGAGAAAAGCTGCTGATTTCAGAGGAGCGCCTTAGAACGTGACTCTCTGAAACAGAGTGTCTTGTGTGTTGTTCAAGGGTTGCTGTAGTTACAGTAGATAGTACGTTTCAAAAGAGTTGCACGGATGGCCAAATGATAAACCTTTTCCCAGCAGTGTGTCAGAGACTGTCACATATTGTTCACAGTGCACTGAATCACCAGCAGTTATAACCCCCCACCATCAATGCTACCTACTAACCATCACAGACAGTGCATGAAATGAGCCCAAGATCATCGAGACTATAGACTGTGGATGATTGAAAGGAAATGGCCTGGTGCATCACGCTGACGGCTGAGTATGGATACACTGGATGCACTGTCGGGCTGTGTGCAGTGTTTTCTTGTGACACGTAGGCCCCATTATCTCAAGAGCACAACCAGTGACAGCTGTCAGGTGTCTGAATATCACTCCAGACCAACAAGATAATGTGCCATGCCACACTGCTGAAAAAAATCAAGAACTGGTTCAAGGAAGATGATGGTGCATTTCTGTTATGCCTCGGCCTCCAGATTCACCTGCGATTAATCCAATAGAAAACTGGGTTTGCATGACATCACCAGCAAAATAATCATAAGTTTAAAGTTGACTGGTTTTGTGGTCCAACAGGGTCACATAAATACTGTATATGTATGTGTGTGTGTATATATAGATACAGTATATGTTACTGGTTACTCTTTAATCCAGTGAAATAATATTCAATAATGTGACTCAGTATGTACCACTGAACAGCAGTTATAGTATTTAATCCAACAGAAACCACATTGATTTGGGTGAATGGATCATATACAGTATTGTCCATCATGACACATTGCTGTTTATACCAAGCATTACCAATAAGAAATGTTTTACTTAACTCTGGCTCTCCATCCGCACCTGTCTATCTGTATCAGGTTTAGGCTCCATCTAAACTGGGCCAAGCAGAAACTCCCAAGAACATTCCAGCAGGGCGACTCTTGGGAGGGGAGGGTGTGCGGGCCAGAGGCCTGACAAGTAGGCGAGAGGGGAGGATAGAGGGGAAAGGGTAGGACTGAAGCAGATAGTGACAGAGAATGAGTGTGAAACAGAGTTCGCCTACACAGAACTTCAACACACACACTTCTAAAGCCAGACCGCAGGATTCACGGCTTGAACACACCACTGCATATGACACTTCCTCATGGATTTAAAACAAGATGCTGACATCTGCCCTGTCAGTCAGAGGATGGAGATGAGTTTGGACACGGACTGTCAGTCTGATGTCAAAGAGCTCACAGCTGCTGCAAGAAACGCACCTCAGAACTGCCCGGGCATGTTCAGAAAGCTGGTGGTGAATAAAACAGTCCGCCAACGCAGACGTTTCACAGTAGCTGTGTCTCATACCTGGTAAGACTCAGTGTTTGGCTGGATCCATGCTTTATTTGAGTCTTACTGTGAGTTTGGTCATACTTTATATTAAGGTTCAATTCTTGCTATTGAAAAAACATTAACTGTGACATTTTCCTCAGTAAACTACTAATTTGCTGCTTACTAGGAGTGTAGGATTAAGTATGCAGAATATGGTCATGTAGAATATGTGCTTTACAAATACTAATAAACAGCCAATGTGTTATTGTGTTAACATTAGAATGTGTTATTAATAGTATCTATACTGAAGTGAGTTTTTATTGCAATCAAAACTTCTTCATGAACAAATTTGTCACCCGTATCAGGATGGGCATACTGTACATGCAACATGTAAACCACAGAATTTGTATGATATTTAAGTGCTGCTGGTAACACTTTATTTTAAGGCCCCATTCTGACTATTAACCAGCTGGTTGTTTATTAGTTTATTAGGTCAGTTGGACAATGGGCCTATTTTCAAAAAAGCGGCATGTTCCTTAAATGACTTATTTGACATGAGAATATTTTAGATCCCTTAATACAACCCCATATGCTCTAAATATGTATCATATGTATCTAAAGGGTCCATTTTGGAACCTTAAAGGTACATATTAGTACTTAAAGTGTACATATTTAAACCAATGACAACCAATGACCAGTGACAACTTTTGAACCTATGAGAGTGTGCTAACTATTAAAAAGCAGTGAATTGGGAGTTTTTTGAAGCAAAAGTCATAGTTAATTGATAGTAAATAATGACAGGAACTGGACCATAAAATAAATTGTGAACAAATGTATGTACTACATTTTAGTGGATTCTTACCTTCAGACATGAACGATACCTCAAAGCATGTGTTTGCTTTTAATGAAACTGGATTTTTTTAATGAGATCATTTGATCCAACTTTGGTTCTCATGAGAGGAATTACATTGTTACATTTTGAAGTCAAAACATCATTTACTTTGATTTGAAGTAAAAGGTTTTTTGAATGTGCTTTAAAAAATATTGTATTGTATTGATTAAAAAACACTAATTAAAAGGTCTAGGACTCATTTCAAAAATAGAAATTGCAATAGAAAACAATTATTTTAAATTGTGATAGTATTTCAAAGTATTACTATTTTTACAGTACTTTCGATCAACTAAATGCAGCCTTGGTGAGCAGAGGAAAGAAGTATCTATCATTGTTTAACAACCAAGTAGTAAGCCTGTTGTCAGAGACTGAATGCATTATTGTTCAAAAAAGAACCATCAACAACACCCAGCAACACAGTGGTGAGTTTTTCTGAGCAGGCACTATTCACATTTTCAGAAAACGTACAAAAAAACAAACCCCAACACTGTTGTGTTCTTAGGTTCCCATAGAGTTTCTGCCCTCCTGGCGCCACTTATGATGATGCTGCATTTTCACCAGTAACTAGACTCTTGCAAAACCAGCCTATTACCACACACACACACACACATGTAAGAGGAGGCCTTTGACAGCTTTTTATACCAATCTGAAAATGTCGTTAGACACCCTTCGCAACCCTCTGGCACGACACCCAATGTCATTTCCCCCAGTTCCTCTTAATCGTGTCACTCAGTGGCTGAGATGCCTTGTCACTCTTTTATAGTTGTTTTGCATTCTTTATTCTCATTATGTCAACCCAAAACAGACAATAGATTAGTAGACACTTTATATAACACCTAAGCAATAAAATATTAGAACAAATGTTAACTTTACGTAAGCCCATTTGTTTCATTTTCTCAGAAAAGCCATACATTTCCATCCTCAGTCAGTCACTAGAACACTACCAGATACGGCAATGTTTGCTATCATGTGAAATATTTCAACTGGTCAAACAATGGAATCCAGTGGTTACTGAAGGTTTTCTCTGTATTCAGTCTTTTTGGTAATTTTAGCAAAAATCATATGAATTCATTTTATAGATTTTGAGCTGAAATGCCAGCTGATTATTGCATGTTGGTGGATCTCACAAAAAGTACTTTATTTAGTCCCTATTGACCTATATACACTTGAATCAAAGCAATGCTTCCCTAGTCAGATGTCATTATCACAACTTTAGATAAAAGCCAAAAAACATTTCTCTAAAAGTCGCTGTGATCATGCCATCATTCCCATGTACACTTAGCTAGAGTAATATAACAGTGAACACAAGAAAAGCTCAGCCTGTTTAGGTCTGTTGAGCAATATTATGTCATATACATGGAAAATCCAGTTTCCCCTTATTCCCACTGTGCTACATGGGAATTTGACTAATGCCAAATAGCTCTAAATATAATTTGCTGGACTTTAGTCTTTTACTTTAGTGCTTTTTCTGTGCTTTCCCTTGCTACCTAACCACTACAGTATGCTACTGTAGAAACTAACTAGCTAAGTTAATGATGTCATGTGCAGAAGGTAATGACTTCCACTAATTCATCAGTTTGAGATGTCTTAGATGCTGCTGTAACAAACAGGGTAGCTTCCCCACACCTTCGCTCTGAGGTTTTTCCATACAGTTTACTGTATTATGAGTGTGACAGGCTGCTGTTCAAAAGTTTGGGAACAGTAAGAATTTTAATGCTTTTTGAAGAAGCAGCAACAGTTTCAACACTGATTATAAATCAGTAAATCAGACTTCTGAAGGATCATGTTACACTGAATACTGGAGTAATAGTGCTGAAAATTCAGCGTTGCATCACAGAAATAAATTATATTTTAAAGTAGATTCAAATAGGAAACCAATATTAGTAATTGTAATCATATTTCGGAATAATACTTTTTTTTCAGTATTTTTGATAAAATAAACACAATCTTGATAAGCATAAAAGACTCATCAAGTAAACTCAACCTGTTAAACAGTGGTGCATCTGGTTTTCAGCACTGATTAAGACTAAATTGAAACTATACAATGGTTTTATACTGTCTGTGGATGTAATTTATTGAGGAAAATCTGATGGGGTTGACATCCTATGGCATATCACGCATATACAGCTATGAAATGTGTGTGTGTGTGTGTGTGTGTGTGTGTGTGTGTGCGTGCGCGCATTACTCTCCTAACATACCAGGTATGAAAAGACACAGAAAATTGTTTTTAGTATTTATTTTTATTGAAGTGAAGTTGTCTTACTCATATGATTTTCTTTGCTTTCTCACTGATGCAGACAGCTCAATGACCTTCACTTCAAAGCATCAATTTTCTTCCCCACCAATCTTTTCATCTCTGTTCAATGTTGTTTTCCATTAGCTCTTGCATTGACTGCAGCATATTATTCTCAATGTTTTTTATTGCATGTCTATTTTAAACTCTGACGTCCATCTGTCTTTTTGTTTTTATTTTCTGTAGCTAATGTAGCTTTGTATTGCTTCAGGAAGCAGATTTTGGATATCCTAACACTCCTTTTGCTTTGCCCTCTTCGTCTGTAATCTCTTTGCTAAAGTTTTACAGTCTGATCCACTTTCTAGTTTATTCTCAGTATGAACCATTCACTTAGACAGCAGGAAAATTTCAGACCATTTTGTTTCACAAGTTCCCGCTTCCTCATAATCATAAAGAATAAAGCAAATTTAGCGTTCTGTCCGAGGGGGCAAGCCTGAAGAGCGGCGGACCCCGAACCCTAATGGTTTGAACCCTAGCGAGGGCAAGAGCTCAGCGTCCGGCTCGGTCCTCGCGTGCCCCCTGGAGGAAGGTGCGAAGGCAGAAAGGAGCGGGTGGAGAAAGGATGGAGGGGGGATGCACAAAGACGAGAAGTGGAAGTAAAGAAAAAGGGTTTATTTATAGGAGGTAGGAAAGATTTGATTGGGCAGGAGTAGGTCCAGTGCTTCCTCCCGAAACTTGTTATTTGCAAAACGTCACTAAATGACAACCAAAAATTTGTTTCATTTTGACATGTCATCTTGGCAGATTTAAAGTTGTTTTCACATGGCAGACTAACTATTTAGTTTACAGGGTGTTTTATTCATCTGATTAATGCTACCTGGTCTCATGGCATAAACATACTTTGGTGCACTTTTTAGCGAGACAAAATATGTACCATCAAGTACATATCACTGCAGTTTCCAAAAGAAATTAACACTTGAGGCAGTAAAATTCTGACACCTTTATTTGAAAATTGATGCTTTTGAACATTAGCATCACACACATCCAGCTTTATATCTGTGGGTTTTCATAGTTGTTCAGTAGCTCACAGAATACAGAGATGTACTTGAAAGACATGAGAGCTCCGGTTCAAATCCTGCAGTTCAACAAAAATCTGTGTAAAAAGAAGTTGAAATGGCATGGTTGCATCAACAGATGTGTTTTAATATCAGTTTTGCATTTGTTAACACTATCAGGTAGGTTTAGGGTTGGATTTGGTGTAGGGCATATTTCCAACATGATAGAGCATTAACTTTTAGTCACAGTCCACAGATATTTCAATTCTGAACCGTCGCAATACATACCTACTGTATATCAACGTAATTAAAATGTGCTAGGGTTTACATACTGAACCTGTGTTTTAGCACCACTCAGTGGACAACTGCGGTGAAGCATGCAGTAAGGCTCGTAAAAATGGTGTTGCACAAAAAGTGCAGAGGTACGTATTTTAAGGAGACCAGGTTGGATTTATATGTGTTGTTTTTCTGTGTGTCTCTCTAGTTTGGAGGTGGAGAATGGCCCCTCTATCGGCTGTAGTCCACTGGACCTGCAGGCCTCACCGGGCTCTGGTTTGGTCCTTCATCCCAACATGGCCAGTCATGGTCAGAGGCGGGAGTCTTTTCTTTACCGCTCGGACAGCGACTACGACCTCTCTCCCAAATCCACCTCTCGCAACTCTTCGCTTGTTGGAGAGCAGCTGTGAGTAACTCAGCACTTCTTTACACCTTTACTGACATTTTAATTGACCAGTGCTGGTACAATAAATCAAAAGTGCTCAGTCCTGCTGCGAATCACAGTCTGTTGAAAAAAGCAAACCAAAAGTGATGTGCTTTTTCAAGGGGATCATCCACGTGTATCCATGCATGCTTTTCATTTAATTTTAGCCAGAATTAGAGGAGCTTGTGACTGAAACTTGTTCAGCTGAGGAAAGTGGTGGGAAATACTATAGATGACATTTCTAAATAAATATCCAGATGAAATGAGATGTCATTGATATTTCACAAAATGTTTTACCATATACAGTATTTGTTGTCATTGTATATATATAAATATATAGAATGACCAATAAATAAATATAAGTATAATATAGACACATACATGATTTAGTTAATAATAAAACCTAATTGAGATACAAAATCAATTTATGACATTATTTTTGAAAGTACTTTTGACAATACTGTAGCTTTGTAGGTAGGTTTCTTTAAGCATTTCCAAAGTTCTTATGGATTTAGTCTTTTTTGAATGTAGTCCCAGATGGGACAGTAGTGTGTGTGTGTATATATATATATATATATATATTAGGGCTGTCAAATGATTAAAATTTTTAATCAAATTAATCAGGATTTTCAGTGG
>JAUCNO010000663.1:14769981-14801059 GCA_032353835.1 Enteromius viviparus
TTACTACAGAATTCGGCCGGAAGTAGTAGGTCATCCGGGTACTTCTCGCCTACTGAATTTCGACTGCTACGAATTCGAACATACTACTCGCCTCGCATGCTGTTTTTCGCCCACTATATAGTAGGGTAGTAGGCGATTTCGGACGCAGCACAAGACTACCTGAGTGACTGTGGTTTCAATGCAGTGGTTGATGAGTGAGTGAGGTGATTAGCAGCAGCTGTGAGATGATTACAGAGTGAGAACAGGTGTGGGTGTGCAGTGCATGATGGGATATGAAATGCATGAATGAATGAGTCCAAGGGAGGTGTGGTGAGTGCGGGTGCCCTCTAGAGGCGGTGGCCGGGAACTCAATCCTGACAAGTACATTTTATGTTTTTTTTATGATTTTCTCATAGTAATTTTTTGAGGTCTTTGCCTCCTTCGAAAAAACACCTTAACAAATTGTTTCAGTCCAACATAAGTTCCAGCAGAGTTTAGCTCAATCAGTACAAACCTGAATCAGTAAATCAAGGATCATCAGAAACCTACAGGCAGCTGTGTTTAAACATGTTTAACACTAAACTCTGCAGTAAACTCCATCAACACCAACAGAACTGAGCACTTCTGCAATAAATCATTCAACTGTTTGCAGCTGCAGTACAAACAGGAGAAAACTACAGAGGCAATGCAGAAATACTGCATAACATATCCCATATAAATCTGAAAGAGAGAGAGTTTTGAGATATTGCTCAGTATATTGACAAGAAGCAACCTGAAGTGCATGAATTAAATTACTAACCCACTGATTATCATAGTTTTGGTTTCGTATTATGCATGATTTTTTTGTTGTTTCTTTCTTTTTCGGTTCTCAGACACGGTGAAGACCTGATTGTCACTCCTTTTGCTCAGGTACATTTTGCTCTTGCTTTCTGGATTGGAAAACTAAGACCAAAATGTGAATAATTTGACACTTGTGGAAGAGTCCTTTCACATCTTTGTTGCGGTCTCTTTGTGCAATAGGTGCTTGCAAGTCTTCGCACTGTTAGGAATAATTTCAGCCTCCTGACAAATGTCCAGTGTCCCTCCAGCAAGTAAGTGACATTTACATTAGTTTTATGAAATGCAATGTGAAAAAAATACCACAAGAGGGCAGAACTCACTTAATATGACTAGACCTTCCTCCGTACTATGATAACGTGTATTGATTAATGTTTTTTGTTTAATTTGCTTGTTTGTTGTATCTAAATATACAGTTATTGTACGTACATTTACTCTTAAGTTACTCAGTACAGTTTTGTTCAGTTGGTGAATGAATGATCAATTTCTGTTGAATTTTCTCACTAATGTGTTTATTTTCCTGTTTCATTAACAGAAGGTCACCAGTCAGCAGTCAACCACCAGTGACCAAAGCCAGCCTGTCAGGTAAGATGCTCTGCATCTGTTCACAGACGTTAAACTGAGGAAAGTTCCCTTGCAATGGTTGATAACCTCAATGTGGCATCAGTCAGTAATTACAAGCTGCAGACCTATAGCTGAATTACTCATATCATCTTCACTTGAAGGCTTACAGCATCATGAAGGGCTGTGTTATGAATAAATATGAAACGACAAACAAGTTATTAGCTAAATTGAGAGAAGTACTGTGAAAAAGGGAAATCTCTGGGGAGGATGTGAAATGTGTCAAGTTTTGTTACGCCTATATTTACCCCAAAATAGAAAAAGTTAATGATTTTAATAAAAACAGGTATTAAGACTATTTAAGTTTTATTTTCCCTGAATTTGTACAGGACGTATTGAGGCCCTAGTCAAAAATAAATATATTTAAATTACATTTATTTCATGTATAGTATACATATACATTTTCATATTTATGCACTTAATAAAATGCCATGCAATTGTACTTTTAGTATACTAAACTGGTATACTTAAAGTGTGCTAAACTAGAACAACTCATTTTGTGCTTAATGCACTTTAATTGTTCAGAAGCAGTGCTGAAATCCAATTAAATACACATTTAGTATACATGATTGTGCTGAAGTGGAACTTTAGGTACATTTTAAATATTTTGCATTTAAAGAGCAATATTACACAATCCTCTTTAAAAGTGACATAAACACCCATTTTAAGCTTATTAATAAGAAATATGCATTGTGCACAGGTAATATGCCAAATAAAGTTTCATTAAAATCTTTATATCTGTAGATCTTGAGTTATCTGTCAGTAAATGTGGTAATAGCTTTGAGCTATGCTTAGTATGAAATAAATCTATTTTAAAAATATAACATTTTTACTAGGGAGGACACAATAAATGAATAAATGGATACTTTTAAACAGGGCCAGAGTGGGGCCTATTTTCAGCTCAGGAGTTTAATGAACCAAGACCATCAAATGTTTTAAAAGTAATATACCAAAAATAACAAATAACATACTAAACTTCTTATGTGACATTCATCAAACTTATGAATACCAACGGAACACATTTACAATAAAACAAAATTAAAAAAAGAATATAAAATGTTCTAAAGGCAGTAAATAAATAAATAATTATAATAAAAATTTAAATGTTGCAAAAACATATTCTACAATGTCGAACTGCAAAACAAAGTTTCTTACAACATTGTGCTTATAATTTCACAAAATAAATGTACCGTTAGTTTTGATATTCTATCTAAGAACTTGAAAGTGTCCAGTTTGTTGTTGTGATTGTTATTTAAAGCTTTAAAATACTAATTATTTTCACCCAAAACATAGCATTTATTTTTAATATTTTAAGAGTGTTAATATGTCCAGCTAGCTCAGTAGACACAGCTGAAAAATACATCACGTACAAATCAAAAAGACAAATAAATGAAAATGAATAACAGACAGCATTATAGATTAGCCTCTTCTATTAAAATCTTGTTTTGAAGACTTTTTTTATTTTTGCATTTTCTCAGGTGGGGGGTCGACAAAATGCAGTGTAATTTACAGTGTTTTTAAAATCATGTGTTATATTAATTGTAAAATGATTTGGTGGAAAAAGAAAAGAAAAGAAAATAAACCTAGGACCTAGACTTTTATTTTGCAACTTGAAAGCATAAGATACCACCCTCCCTGCAAATTCAGTCTCCAAAGCCACACCTCCTCCAAAACACATAAACATACGCAGACAGACCAGAAGCTAACTAACATTGACGGAGGGTTGAATGCAGCACTGTCAGATTACCTCATGGCCACGTTCACACAGCAGCAATAAACAGTTGTCACTCCTGATCTCGCTCCACTTGTGACATTTCAAAGGGATCTCATTATAATAATACCGCCTTCTTAATCTGTAATTTTCTACCCAAGGCACTGTCATTTTGAGTTTGCAAGCAAAAACAGTGTTAAATGCCATGGCAGAGTTTAAGCAGAACATGCTAACATAGCCTCAGAGGAGATGAGAGAGCAGTGGATTTATTGATTTATTCACTGTAACTTATATTGCTGCTGCCACACAGATCTAATATAAACATGCAGTTTATTTCCAATATGTTAACCGTAACAGACATAATTAACTGACTGTTTTTGTCACTTCTAATGTAAACTTCAACTTTTTAATGTAAATGAGAACTTAGTTTATTCTTTTTATACTTTTGTCCTTCAGATGTGTGCACTCAGATATTACAAGTTTTAAACTAATATGGTTTAAAAAGCATGATTTCAGCGCAATAAACATGACGATCAGAATAAAAATCGATGTTTAAAGCAGGTACAAGCTATAATAGCGCAGATCTATTCTGAAAAAGGGGGTGGGGATTAGCAGTTTATTTCTATTTAAAAAGACAGGCACGGAAAACTTAAAATAGGCCTTTTTTTAAAATTGGATAATAAATGAGTCTCGGGGCATTTTGAGCTGAAACTTCACAGACACATTCTGGGGACACCAGAGACTAATATTATACAGCCTATTGTAAAAAGGGGTCTCCTTTAACAGACAGGTAGGGCAGCTTATCATAGCCTTGTACCAGGGGATGTGAGCAAACATTTTATTGTCCTACACCTTCCACATAAATACATTTCTGTCATGACAACTCTCTGCATGGTAATGTACAGTACACAACAATGTAATGTTATTGGTCTTGATCTGCTACACTGCTGCTGAATAATCGCCATAGCATAGCAGGACATTTTGGTATGCTTTGAAATGTTGCATTGTGAAAGTAAACCCAAACCAAGAATAAAATATAGCAATTGTAGCAAAACAAGTCGCTGTTTCGCAACAAAAGAACTAAAAGACCAATAGGTATCACTTTACAGTAAGCTATCATTAGTTAATGCATTAACATTATCAATGAACAAAAGCTTTGCCACAGAAGTCATTAATCTCTTTAAGGGTTTTGTTTGACTGTTTGACTGAATATATGTTATGTTTATGTTAGCTCAAGTTCATAAAAAGCAGTTTATGAAACACAGTTTATAATTAATTTGATTTTAACAACATGTTATAAACTATTTGCATTACCAACGATCATTATAATATTTCATTTTGAGTTTAACTAATTAAATAACTAATGAAGGAATTAAGAATTTTAAAATAAATTGTCTATTGGGACTAAATATTGAAGTATTTAAGTGCAAAAAACTGAATGGATATTTAAATAATTTCAATAAGAACGTAGCGCAGCTGCTTGTTTACGGACAATTACAAATTATTCTTTCTGATTTTTCTTACTATTTTGGGATGAAATGTGAGCCAGCATGTTGTTGTAATTGTGAAATGAAGCAGCGGGTGTCTTGTGCGTGTCTTAAAGCATCATATGTACAATGGCCACCACAATTCTCCCCATCTGAGCGGCCTGAAAATCCCAGCCTTTGAAGAAAAGAGAAATGAGGGTGTGAGTGTGGGTGGAGGAGGAAGAATGAAAGTTTGAGTAAGATAACATGTTTGTATGACCTCTTACACACACACACACACACACACAAACCACAGAGACGCAATGTACGTAAATGCAGCACAGCGACGCAAAGCTGTGTTTATTGCATGCATGTGTGAGTGTGTGCATGTGCGGGTGTGAATAGACATGCGTGCGTAAGCTTGCATACTTAAAAAGAGCAGGATTTTGTATAAAATTCACGAACGTGTTGAGAGGTTTGTGTGAGGACTTACAAATAGACAAACCTTGTTAATTCAGTTATAAACCCAGTTCAGGTCATATTTCACCACAAAACCAAAAGAAAAAAAAATACTGAATTAAATATTTTAGACATATTATTTAAATAGATTAATTAAAATCATTATGATTAAGGGTTAAATTAGGATTTGTAAATATATATTTGCTGAAGGAAAAAACACAACACGTATATAAATACACAAATACACACAGATACAGCTTTTTAACAAACCATCAAAAGTTTCTACTATAAAATATGTACTACAACTATGTTTTGTAAACATTCTCATTCTCACAATTTTTTCGGAATGTTCTGTTATTTTCTGTTAGAGGAACATTCCATTCTGTCATAAGAACATTGCATCTTAATGTTCTTTCAACATTTAAAACACTGATTGTTTACATTTAACAAAGGTTTTTCTTGGTTATGTGAACATTAGAGGAACAATTTATTTGATTACAATGACATTTTTGTTGAATTTTTATTGTAATACTGTAGAAATGTTACTTCTTGATTATGTAATCAGCGTTATGTTCCTTGTTGCTGATCCTTCTGATAATTACAATATTTTCGGAGAATAATGTTGTTAAACTTGATGTTGTTTTATTTTGATAGTTCACTGGAACTGAAACAAGGAACACTGTTTCAGATGGTTCCTTTCCAGCTATTTAACAGAGTGGGATTTGTACACGTAAACGTATATTAAAAATAAAATATGAATCTAAATCTAATGAAACTTAACAAAATTGAGAATAATGGAAATTACAAAAGCAAAGTATTTTTATTATAGTGAGTAAAATTTTGCTTAACAGTCATCAAAATAATATCACAATTCAAAAAGATCATTCTGCTGAACATATATATTTATGTAAAAATGAAACAACATAATTATTCAGACCTGTACTTATAAAAAATGTACATACTGTATATGAACAAATTATGCATTTCATGATTTTTTAAATGATTATAAACAATTTGCATAATACAAAAGAGCTATTGTGACAAAATTTTAAATGATAATAAAATGCACGCACTGTGATTTTTAAATAGTCATCTAATGATTGTTGATTTTTGAGCTTTTGTTTCACTAAATGACATTTTAATAGGCATTGTCTGTAAACACCTGTTTTTTATGTTTAACTAAGGTTTTTCTTGGTTCTTTGTATAAGACGAACCATTTATTTTATCACACTGAAACGTTTGGAAACAGCAGATTGTTGTCTGTAATCATGGCACACATTCTAATATAGGAGGGGAAAATTATAGCTGTTTGAAACAACTATCTTTGTCCTCGACCCTCCTGCAGGTGTGTGTGTTTGTGTGTATGTGTGCGTGTGCGCTTCAGGTGTAGAAGGTTTAGCCACTGATCTGCAGAGCTGAGAGTTGCGAGGAGGGGGGCAAAGGATTGTGGGATGTTTTGGTTCCTGTTTCAGAGGCCTCTTAGCCTCATTGACGTCATCACCACCCACCTACTAGTACCTTCACTTCCTGTGTGTTTGAAAGCGCAGACGCCTCATGGTCCTGACAGGAAGAAACACACACACGCACGCTGAAAATGGTGGAAAACTGTGCTCACTTGCGTTCAACAAGCATATCTTGAGCGCCGGAGGAAATAAGAGTGTGTGTGATGTTCCTGCTGGACATTAGAGCAGCTTCAATGTTTCATACTTTCACTTTTACTCCATTCATTCTTAAAGCTACAGCAGTCTATTAACTGCTGTACACATACCCTTACATCAATCAAGAGACAATAAATCAAAATAAATCCTTCAATTAAAGGGTTAGTTCACCTAAAAAGCAACACTCTGCCTTTGTTCCACACCTCTATCAGTCTTTCTGTTGTTTATTCTAATAGAAGATACTTTAAAAAAATACAGATAACCCCAAAAAAGTTTTGGTTCCCATTGACTTACATGGTATTTTTTTGTTCATACAATAGGAACCAAAACTGCGTAGTTACCAATAACCTTTAAAATATCTTCTATTGTGTTCAAAATAAAAAAAAAGGGATGCCGGTTTGGAACGAGAATGAAAATAATTGAAATGAAACAAGCCCATAATAACAAAGAAATGAACCGACCCTAATCTATTATTTATTAGCATGGCTGCAGTTTATGTCTGTGGTCAGAAATTAGCCAGACCTCATGGCAGAGGTGCCATCAATAAAAACATATGTATATTTACATATGTTATCTAACCTATATTTTAGTTTAAAACGCGTTTAAATAAGCATAAATAGACAGTGTATTGTATGTTTTTACCAACACAGTTTCGCGACCAATTCATATGTATTTAGACGAGGTGGCAAAATCCTGCTAATTCGTACAAATTCGAATGACCTCACTCATACAATTGCGTGCGATTAGTCTAAACCCCAGTGACGGGTAGGTTTAGGGGCTGGGTTAGGTGTAGGTCATTCATACAAATTCATACAAATTGGCAACTCGTCAAATACATACAATTTTACTAGTGAGGTCATGTGAATTTGTACGATACGAACTTTTTTTTATATTATTACTAATAGTTCCCTTGTCTGTCGTTCACTACGACGTATGTCGTATCGACAGACTGGGTCTTATGCCTGAGAGCCCTGATTCTAGTTATTATTAATAGAATTACTATCGTTATTATTGATTTATTATTGTTTTTATTGTTATTTTCATTTTAATTACAGCTGTTGTTGTTGTTATAAAATTATTTTTATCTACTTAATTTATTTATTCGTCATCATAAACAAATTAACTAAAGCTATATGTAGAAAAGTAAAAAATAAAATTAATTGTTGATTTATTTATTGTGTTTAACAATTACAATGATAATAATAATAATTTGTTGTTGTTTTTATAGAATTATTATTTGTATTGTTTTCATTTATTTATTAGTTGTTGTTGATTTTATTAGTAATAATCACATCATCATACATTTTTACAACAAAAACCAGGAAAACCGAACATGAAGTATCAATTGTCTAGTTGTTTCTATTAATAAATATCTTGCTTCATACTCTTAAGTAGAACTGTGTATAATAGACTGAAAACTTCAGCTGCATGTCTTCAGCAGTCAGAGCAGGTTTTTATTGTCGTCATAAGGCTCTGCTGCCAGTGCCCTGGCCCTGAACCACGGCTTCATAAAACACTTCCAGAGAAATTAAAGAGGAACAGAGAGGCAGAAAAACACGCAGAAAATAAACAGAAGAACTTTCATCAGGAGCCAGGCTCTTCGGGGAGAGAGGTCTCATCCTCCGGCCTCTGTTTTATACTTTCTCATGTAAATCTCTCTCTGTCTGTCCGGTGCTGCCAAGAGCCGTCATGCTGGAGTAGCTTTAATGATAGAAAACAAGAGAAAAACACTGCCTGGATGATCCACCTCAGCTCAAGCATCACAGAAACACATTTGTTAGGTTGCAACTTGCAATACAGTATATGCATATAATACAACAATGTTTACAATGAAGACTACATGTGCATGGTTAATGCTATTCTTTAGACACGAAATAAGAACTGACTTCATCAACTAAATAACACCAGCTTGTTAAAAGTTGATTCAAAGAAGCCAGATGATAATTTAGTGTGATCTGATTACCCAGAAACTGTAAGATGGCACTAGATAGTTGGTAGCTGATGTAGGACTGGGTGTGGAAAGTGTGTGTGGTTACCGGTACTGATGCACAGACGTTAATAGCGGTTGTAAACCATATTAGCAAAATTGGTTTTGTTCACTGTTTGACGACATGTGACAGGATGTGTAAACATCTTATCTACTTCTGCCTGTATGTGTGTGTTTACAAGTTGTTGCACACAAGACAATCAGCTTGCTTCAGGTCCTAGAGGTTTTCAATCAGCTGCAGCTGCACTTCTCGTTCATAATAATATTTTATATTATTATTCATAATTATTTGGATTTATTACCAAACTATGCAAATATAATTTTATTAACTAATACTGCTTATAAGTTATCCATATTAATTAACTTACTGTATAAGCCCAAAGTGTGTATACTGTGTATATTTGTATATATTTATATTTATATATACTGTAGTAATACATGCATGTACTGTATATATTTAAGAAAAATATGTTAAGTTTGAACTGAGTTTATACATTTGTTTTCTTTAATATATACATATAATTATGAGAATATAAATGCATGTATAAGTACATATGCAATTATATATGTGGAAATACAAAGACATAATTTTAAAATATATGCTTGTGTGTGTTTATACATAATAAATATACACAGCACATACATATATTATGTAAACAAAAGCTTTAATTTTGAATGTGATTAATTGCAAATGAACATTAGACAGCACTATTATATTATATTATATTATATTATATTATATTATATTATATTATATTATATTATATTATATTATATTATATTATATTTTTCCTTGGCAGATATGTACTTTATTATATACTACTTTATTTAATTGTATTATTTAATTCTTTTTTTATAAATATAATTTTATGTATATTGCAGTAATGATCATTTATTATATTATATTATATTATAATTATATTAGCATTTATATATTTGTTTGTTTGTTTGTTTATAAAACTTGGCAAATAAGCAATTCATCATGCAATTCAACTGATTTTGTTACCTTAGTTACGTATTTTAATATTTATATCTCAGGTATCTGTTTAATACACTTCTACTGTTTCCTGCTTGAAAACGTACAGTAATGCTTGTAGTTTCAAAGTGCTTGGAGATACATTTCTTGCCGCTTCGATTGGAGCGTGTTTACAGGAAAAACACATTCTTTGCCCCGAACTGTTCTGCATTGCTCTAAACCTCCTGGATGTTTTCTCACATTACAAATCCAGTCCAGATTTTCTGTTCTGCAGGCACCAGAGCGGCAGTGCAGGTCTTAAAGCGTTGCACCCGGTTAGTATTTGAATTATGCCATTGACGTCAGCAGAGCTGTAAAGCTGACCGGCGTCCCTTCCCTAAAGTCATTTCTGGCCAAGATCTCTCTATGGTGCATTGTGGAGGCTGTCAAACGGGCGCAAGATGAGTTGCAGACGTGAAGCAGAGAGAATAAAAGAAAGAAAGCAGAAAGGGAGTGTGTGGAAAGTGTTGTTTGTCGGTGATGCAGCAGCAGATGTAGGCTGAGATTAAAAACCACAGCTGTAGACAGTGAAAGTTAGACCCCTGAATAAGTGTTTCGTAGGAGCAATAAATGTCAAATAACCTACACAAGACCCTCTTGGCCCATAATGCAGATTGTGCGGCATAACAGCAAAAGGCCCACGGAATCACATAAGGAATTAATATCGCACTGCACAAATAATCATATTTAAGATAGCATAACTGTTAGCAGGTCTCCGGGCTTTTGTCCGGACAAAGGATAAACACATCTGTTGTATTTGGCAACCTGACTGAATGCAGTTGACCTCGATGACACAGTGTTGATTCATGGAGCCGTTTGGCATTCTAGTCCTCCTGCCCACGTGCGAAGCCCAGACAAACAAAAACACACGAGTGGGACGTCGAGAGCCAACGAGCCATGCCAGAGAGCAAACATGTGTGTGATCCAGCCATCCATCAGCTCAGCCTCCACGCTCCCTCTGTTTGTGTGTGGGAAGCTGTCCCAGACTGCTTTATGATTTTTGGATAGGTAATTTGGATCAAAACAACACATGATAGCTGTAACATTCAGCAATATGGGTCAATGACATGACAATTACAGAATTACGCCAAAACACAGAATGTGATTCAGACATAAAGCACAATGACTTAAACACTTCAGTTTCTCTATTGGGCATGTACCGTATAGTAATGCAACTGTCCTGGGGAGGAGGGGGGGTAACACTTTATTTGAGGAAGCACTATTAACTAGTTGCTTATTAGCATTCATATTACTAGAGTTTTGGTGGTTTATTAGTACCTATTAAGCAAATAGACCTATTAATTCCTTACTCTGCACAAGCATGTTTTACATCCTTTAATCCATCCCAAACCTAAACTTAACAACTATACTCTACCTTTGTCCACCAAAACAAAGTAGTGCAACTAACATTCAGGAAATTACAGAAAAACAAAATAAATTAGAATTATTATTGCAATAATATATATATATATATATATATATATATACACGATAAAATATAGATATTACATGAAAACAAAATTAACAACTAACAATTAACTTTCAGGAATTAAAAGAAAACATGAAATTATATATTAATATACTCAATAAAATATACATATGACATAAAAAACTTTAACAACTAACATTCAGGAAATTACAGAAAACAAGATAAATTATAAAATGGCATTGACAGATGACTGAAATAAGTTGAAGCTGAAGTACTAAAATGAATAAAAATAAAAAATATATAAAAATAAAATTAAATAAACAAAGCTCTAGAGCTGTTTTTTTAAGAAACAAAAACTAATTAAAAAAAATATAGAAGTTGCTATTGCTAAATTGCTAAAACGCAAATGAATATTTTATTTAAAAAAAAATTATAATAATAAAATAAAAGCTAAATCAAACTAATAAAATCTTTCAACATAAATAGTTATTTTTTTGACCCACAGATAATTTGACCTATTTACGCAAAGACAAGGTTCAGTCAGGCTGTGAATTTAATAATAGTATTTATCATAAAACTCATGATATTTTTTAATATTAATTGAAGGTAAACTACTTTTGTTGTTGTAACTAAATGAAACTTAAAAATAATTGTTTTGATTTGTGAATGCTCTGTTATTTAAACAACATCTAACAAAATCGGCTGTGGGTTGTGAATGCTGTCTCAAGTAGTGTGGCTTTTATTTGATTATTCTCTTTTTGTGCCATTTTAGCATTTAAGGCGTTAATAAGAATGAAAAATAGGCGTACACTGAAGGAAGTACCCGTGTCATAGGCTTTTTACTCGAACTAGTAAGCAGCCAGCCAGATCTGCACAGACACAGTGTGGCATTATGGCGAGAGTTTTGCACGTTCAACCACCATTCACATTTTCTTCAGCTTCAGAGTTGTCCTTGCGAACTTTCCATCATTCACAAAATGATTCAGGACACATGGTCTGTCAGCGTATGCGGATTTTACCAGCATCAGCCTGTCCACTCGCGTCTGAATCACACATCTGTTTGTCGTGAGTTCACAGCTTTATGAGTCACATTCAGCAGACGGGTCGAAACGAGAAGCTCTTCGCCTCTTAATGAGGGAAATCACGAAGACCTGGCCCATATATCAGCGTTTCGGCCCAGGACCAGAGCGCACAGAGAGGGCCAGTGTGCCCCGGCGAGGGGAGGAGGGCCGCCCTCACAGAGCTGGTTTTGTGGGATGGAGAGGACGCTGGGTAAATTTACACTACGGTCTGTTGTGAGGAGAGTGGTACGGTAGGCAGATCAAACAGAAAGTCAGGTGCTCTGTAGACCTTAGCAAGGAAGATTTGACTTCTTAAAGGTCACCGCTAAAGGGCCTCACCGTGATGATGTACGTCACAGGGCTGGGCAAAAGGGAAATTGTGAAACACCTCATGACGTTTACTTTGAGTTTAATGATTGTATCAGATGTGCGTGTTCAGTACTGAAAATGTGCCGTGTCATATTGAGCGTGTCTAAATCCAGGAAATCTTTAATGTACTCAGAATTTGATTTTTTTTGCTGTCATTATATTTTCATCATTGTAAAAGAGATAAAGCAGAGGTTGATTGATATAAGTGAAAGTTATGCATGCCACAATTGTTGACCTTGAACAGTTTTTGTTTTGCTTTTAAAGGTGTTAGGGTTGTCAGTTTAGGATTTTCATGGTGGTTTTTGTGTGAGATGCATCCTGTTTTTGTAGGAAACCATGATGTTGTTAAGATTTGATCTACTACTGTACCTAAGATGTTTGAACTGTTGAACTTTACTAGACTGAAAAAAACAAATCATTAGTCTTTACAAAACAAATTTGGCTGCTGTGGTTGCCGGGTTAATAAAAAACTAAAAAAAAATACAGAAAAACTGTTAAAAAAAAAAGAAAAATGGTCAAATACTGTAGATTTTACAGTATAAAACTGTAATTTATCAATTACAAAAATGTAATGTAAACCAATCAATTCAACAATGCACACTGATATTAATATCTGTTTTGTATCTTTAACTTATTGACAACCACCATAATAATCCAGAATCAAAGCTCTTCACAAGCAGAAGTATATACTTATATATGAAAGGTCATTCACGCAAACACAAAACACCATCATGTTAACACACGTGATATTTAAATAATGCATTAAACATTAATTTTGTTTGACACTACAATGAAAAAAAATCACACTTTTCACAAACTCCAACAACAAAAAATTGTGTTTGAATAAAACACAAAATCTTTGAAGAGCAAACATGTTATTAGATATGATAATAATAATAATAATAATACAATATTTGTTTAAGCTTATATTAATGTATGTAAACAGGGCTTTTGGCCCACCTGCCAAATATTTGAGCCATGAAACCATATGTGTATTATTATTTTAGTAAAAAAACAGGCAGAAGAAATTGGGAAAATACAAGACAACAAATACTTATAATATAATAATATAACAAATTTTATTTATAATAATAAAAAAAATTAATTTATAGAATTTACATTATTATTATTATTATTATTATTAATAAATAAACATATATAGATAGATAGATTATTTTACCATTTACTATATATTAGCATTATGATTAATATTCAAATCTGGGGTCGTTTAAAGTTTGTGTGTGTGTATATATATATATAAGAGTTGGTTGGATGAGTGGTCAGTTCAGAACAGATTGTCATGATGATTTTTTCTCTAATGCTGAAAGTGAGATGCTTCCTGTTTTGATAGGGTGTGAAGCTTGAATCTGCTGCTTGAACTTTAATCACCTTTACCCGGCATCACATAAACAACAGAAAACACAATCTGCATCAAGAGAACAAATCACAATCAGCAGATTCAAAGCAGAGTAATCTTAGTGTGTTTAGAGGTTAGGCCATAGCTATTCTCTCATTTTAAAACAATAAAATAAATTATACTAACTATTATATATTAGTACTATTATTAATATTCAAATATGCAGTCAGTATTTTTTTTTTACGTTTTACAATGCTGCATTTATTTGATTAAAAATACAGTAAAAAAAAAAGTAATACTGTTAATATTGCTTGAAATGACATCACTTTTCTGTGACAGTTTTATATATATAATAGTGTGTATATAATTATTTATTTTTTCACAGATGTCAAAATTGCTACTTTCAAGCCTCTGCTTGCACTGAAATGATCCAGCCCATAATTTTAGGCGTCACTAGTTGTCAGTGGCACATGCTTGGCTTCACTTAGGCCCCTGGTGAAAGTTGCCCACTCGTTGTTCTCTCTCAAGCTCCCGTGGCGATGACATATTGATGCCGTTATTCGTGTGTATTTGTGCCAGGCTTCAGATCTACACACGCCGCTTAAATGGACTCCATATGTGAAACATCTTGAGCGCAGGAGGCTTCTCTCAAGTGACCTTATTCATCAGGAGTAATGCAGTGTATAACCCTCACAGACGTCAGCAGAGTTAATGCAAACCCTTCGCTCGCTTTTACAGCGCTTACGCACGTGGCATCCGGAGCTCCTTGTTGGATGTGGTCACTTTATTTGTAGATGCTCACTGGAACGCGGTGATTAACTCATCAGCGATGCTCGAGGGATCGGGTTTACTGAAGCGCTAGCGTTCATGCTTATCGATGCATCTGCCACATGACCAATTATAGGAGCATGATGAATACCGTCTCAGTCAGTCCACAGCAGAAAACCACACTTGCTTCATGTTTAAAATCAGGCCTTTTTTCTTGATAAATGTTTGGATTGTTTAGTCAGCTCCTCATCAGATGGTTGCTTTAATGTCTTTAAATGACATTGGTTTGTCTTAAGATATTATTGTGATTTCAAACAGTAAAATGTTGGGATAAGGTGAGGCAAGAACAGTACTCATGTTCCTGACTAGGTCAGAGTGCAGTTCATAATGCAACAATGTAAGGACATTTTGCACTGTCAGCATTATCAGAGTTTTAGTAAAACAACAATAACACATTACAAGGAAGTGCAAAGGGAGTGCCAAGACATAAGCAATTACATTTCCTGTTTCTGCACTGTGTAATGAGAGGATATAAACATTATAAAAAAATATTCATTGAATATGTGTAGCCCTAACTCATAAACACAAATGAATGCAATGAAATTTAATTGAGTTGGGTCAACTCAATTTGATCAAATACAGTCTTAATGAAATTGAGACATTTTATACTTGTTGAACTCAAACTAAATCATTTAAGATTCAAGATTTTCTATCCATTTCCATTTCATTTCTATCCCTGTGCAAAGCATGATGGGAAGGGGAAACAAAACAGAACTGTTTCAAGCTGGTTTAACACAATGCAGTTGATTAAAAAGGGAACCAAACATGATGGTGTTCAATGAAAATTATAAATATTAAATAAAGTGAACAGTGTTGGAGAGATGTACGTGTTGTTATGAGACTCGTGTGATCAAATAATTACACTGCTATGCAAAAGGTGCTTTTTTGGGAGGGTGGCTTCTCAAAGCTGCTTTATATTTGAAAAATTGTAAAATGTCTGAATTTTCTGCATCATTACTTCAAGTGTCACGTTATCCTTCAGAAATCAATCTAAAATACTGATTTAAGGCGCTATCCATCTTTAAAAAAAATAGTTGTGCTTGATATTTTTGTGAAAAACATAATTTTTTAACATTATAAATGTCTTTACTGTTATTTAATGCAGCAATTTAGTAAAAGTACACTGACAATAGAATTGAATGTGCTCTTTAACATTGCTAGTAAATTTCACAATTATTAATTGTTAATTTAAACCTTACATTTGTAAATTAAAAAAGGCCAAAATATCAGTTTTCTTATAAAGCGTACTGCAATAATATTATACTAACAGGACATAAATATATTCTAAAATGTATTACTGACTATAAATTTTCTTCATGTAACTTGCAATCAGAAACAGACCACAATTTACTTATAATGCATTTGTGCGCTTGTGTACAATATGACCTGAGATTTTTTAGCTGTGATTGTAATTGTGTGAGTAGATTTTGAACTGTAATCCAGATGAACTTGTGAGTGCAACATGCCCTTAGGTCAACAAACGTTCATTTAGACAACGCATCATTCTTTCTTCATGCAGAGTTTTGTGAAATCTATAGCTGCAGCCTGAGGGCAGACTCCAGCCTGAGCGACGCACAGAAATCTGCTCCATGATTTAGTGGCGTCTCGACCTCAGGGGAAGTGGTTTACTCTGCTTGGCTCCTGTTGAGCTTTGTCTGAACGCCGGCCAGCAAGGGGAGTAAAGTTTGCCTCTCGGGTTGCTCCTGCAAACACAGCCCTGGCTTTGATTTCGTGCCTCCTTCTCTTTAGCCCTATCGGGGATCAAATGGAGGTGGTGGGGGGTTCTTCTGTGAGTTGTGATCTCTCAATAAATATAAATGCTGATACCACCTTGGAAAAGCCTTGTGTCTACTGAAAGATCAAAGTTAATGCTCAGCGTGAGGGTGGTGGAGTCATTCAAACCGACGGATGCATTACAGAGCCTTTCTGCAGGATTTGTCGTGGTGTGATTCTTTAATCTGGGCTTTAGGCCATTTCCATGTTGTGTTGTGAACCCTTTATCTTTATTGTCACTAATATGCTGTAAAATACCATAATGCAATTCTATTTTTTGCATTACTAGTGCTAAAAAAATATCTGAATGTTTAATATTTTCTATTTGTTACATTGTTCAATTATTTTATTAAATTGTATATATTGTACATATATGTAAACATAATTGTATTACAAAATATTTACGAACTTTTTTTTATTATATACAGTATATATATATATATATATATATATATAAATACATACACTTTCCTTAATGCAATTCTATAATTTGCATTACTCTAAATTTGCAAAATTGTATTAAAGAAAATGTACAACCTCATTTTTTATTTCATAATGCTAAAATAGTACTTAAATATACATATTATTTATTGTATTATTTAAATAAAATAAATTATAGTCATTTAGTTTATTAAAAATAATATATTTATATTTACAATGAATATATTACATTTATAATATTGTGTTATAATTACCTATTACACTGTGTTGTAAAAAAAATATATATATATGTGTGTGTGTGCGTGTGTGCTTTTCTTACGCTTAGTCATAAAAATCTAAAGAGAATGAGCATTGAAAAGATTTCCAGCAATAAAAACTTAAACCACCAATTATGATAATGAATTATCAACAATTTGACAAATGCATTGCGGCCCTAAAAATAGGCTTCTTTTTCTTGTTGTTTTGGGTTTAATTATGGCCTTAAAGTTAATTTTGATGAGATTCATCCATCATAATTTTACTAAAAAGATAATTGAGCGTTAATCATTCTCTCCCCCAATTTGGCTTCAAATAAATACATTTTCGGTCAACAGAAGAGGAGAGAAATAGGGAATGAGTTTTGGAGTCCCTCCCACTAAGCTCCCCTGGGTCTGAGGCTCATTGACACATCAGCACAGAGAGAGAGAGAGAGAGAGAGAGACTGGCAGACAGACTGCACAGTAGGTGAGTTTGGAGACCGAGCCGGTGACACAATGGAAAGGACTATGAAGCAAACAGTGAGCTATTAATCCAGCTTGTATCAGTGCAGAATGACTACATCAGCAGCTCTCAGCCCACCATGAAAGATCCCTGCTCCTCTATCTGCACCGCTCCCGCTGGACCACCTTTTCTGGCCATGCAGCAGAGGCTGGATCCTGAATACATATCCGTGTGTCTTTTACCAGATGAATCCTTCCAGAAGCTGGCCGTGGAGACCATGGAGGAGCTAGACTGGTGTCTGGACCAACTGGAGACCATCCAGACGTACCGCTCCGTCAGTGACATGGCCTCCAACAAGGTGAGCCGGCAGCTCGTCTGCTCTCACTTTACCTCAGCACAGCTGGAAACAGCGGGAATCTTTGTGCATGTTTTAGAGAAATTCCCATTTCATAAAAGTTCGGTATTTTTGTTGAAATACCAATGAGATGCAATAAGGATGATATGACACAGTTTTTTGCCATTTTACAAACATTAATTAAAAAATATATAATTCTGTGATCATTCACAGTAACGCTTTAGAATAACAGTTGTTAACTATTAACTACAACTTTTCTTTCAATCACTTTTTAATCTGCTGCTTATTAATAGTTGTTAAGTTTAGGTATTGGGTACGAGTAGGGATGTAGATCAAGGTCGTGTAGAAAAAGGCATTATTTTCACTTAATTAGCACTAATAAATGACTAATATTGCAGTAATATGCATGCTAATAAGCTTCTAACAGGTGTAACTGTAAAATAAAGTGTTACCTCGTTCACTAATTGTCATGTCAGAAGAAGATATTTTGAGGAATGTTTGCAGTCAAACCGTTTTGATCTTCATTAACTTCCACTGCGTTTTTTATTCATTCAATGTAAGTCTATGGAAACCAGAACTGTTTAGTTAACAACAATTTTCAAAATATCATCTTTGTGTCCAGCAAAAGAAATAAATTCAGAAACACTTTATTTTAGGGTCTCTAGTTGCTTATTAGCATGCATATATGCACATATTAATGCTTTATTCTACATCCCTAATTATACCCAATACCTAATAACTATTAATAAGCAGCAAATAAAGAATTTATTGAGGGAAACGTTGTAGTTAGTAGTTAACCAGTGTTACCAGAAATATATAGAGGTTTGTAATGAGTGTGAGTAAATTATGACAGAATTTTAAGTATTAAGTATCTTTTTTCTGATATTCTGAGTTATTGGATGCTTCTCTTAGACAACGTCTGAACATTTTAGTCATGCTTTTACGATAGTCTGCTGGTATTGTTTAGTCACAGCTCTGAAATGCAGTTGTGAATGGTGGGAGTGCTGATGCATGAATGCAGTACTTGGTTGTTTGTGTAGAACAGTGTCTATGAGGTTTATACTGCAAACGTCATTAATGATGAGCTGTTGATGTGAGATCTACAGATATAGCCACATTTATATATCAACAGGAAAGCATGCAATGACAACTCCACCGATTGCCTGATTATTAGCCAGAGAATTACAGAACAAACATGAAATATAATATCTTAGTTTGTTGTCTTGGTGAAAGGCAGTTGGGCCGATCTTTTTTTAGCATATTTTCTCTCTCACAAGAATTAAACTCTGTATGTGTGGGAGGTTATGGATTCGGTGGATTTACTGGAATCGTTGTGTTGAAAGGAAACTGTAGAAACACTCATTACTTAGAGTGAAAAACTAAACTTTTTTTTCAGGCAGGCATTATTTGAGTACCTGTGCTGGCACTGGCCTCCTTTTCAGCTGTGACCTCATTGCTTTGTTTACCCTGATACCTAATCAGATGAAGATAGAGAGTAACAGAGGACACACGTTACCTCACTGACATCCAACCATTATGCTGCATTTTATCATGTAATGCAGTTATTAATTATATTTCACATTGTAGAATTTTAGCTCTAGCATAAGGATATTTACACAATTATAAGAAAAAGTGGTATTTATTCATATGTAAAATGCTTTTTTCAAGATGTAAATAAAAGAAAGAGTATTAGAGATATTATACATACTTTCTATTTCACAGTTGCTCATTTTATTTATTAATAATTGCCATTTCTTTGTAACTATTAGTGGAATTTAGTATATTAAACTGTACACCAATTTTAGTAAGGTATATATGATATATAAGCTACAGTTAGTTTTAAATAAGAGATAAAAGATACAAGTAACAAAGAACAATTTTATTTTGGGACCTGCTACTTTTTCTCATTTTTTTTAAATCACTTAGGTACAATATAAAGCTGATTCAAAATATTTACATGTATTTATTTATATTCTTACATTTTTTATTATATATAAATATACTAAACATAACACATATTTTCTTAAATATAAACATACACGTGTTTGTGTTTATATATACATAATAAATATACACATTATACACATATTATGTAAATATTAAATTTTATTTTGAATACAATTATATATACTGTGTATATATATATATATATATATATATATACTGTATATATATACATATGTAAACCATTTACAGATTTAAAAAGTAATTCTAGGCATATAGGTGATTATTTAAAAAAAAAAAAAAAATTATTGTTTGTTTATTACTTATAGTTAAATCTTTACTATAGGTAACACATAATGATATTCAGCCACATTGTGCAAGTCTTGGATTCACGTCATAATTTACGAAAGAGTCTTGGCTTTGAAGCAGTGAGTAGAAACTGAGCAGTCAGAACATGAGCAGCGCTGTACCTGCAGCTGCAGACAGACAGAGAGAGGGAGGTGCTGGGAGTCGTGAGGGAGGAGAGGTGAATCACACAGCTCTTAGTCTAACGCACTTCCTGACAGCCGTCAAAGTGAACTCACAGACACGGCCTCGCCACATGCTCACCAGCAGCGCACAAACACCATCGCTGCAACAATGGGACTATGCTACTCAGAGAAAAGGAGAAAGTTTGGTGTGCTAAAAAGCTGGAGAGAGGTGAGTTAGTTCTAGGGACTTTTGAACAAAGCCTGGTTTGCTTTGAGGTTTTATTCTGAAGGAACTGAGTCATCTGAGTTATTGGAGATTGGTTGACTTCTTTGTTTAAGGCATTGGCTTATGCTTTAAGTTATAAGAATTGAGAACATGAGCTCTCTTTTATTTTTGTTTGAATATGTTTAGATGTGAATAAAAATTTAAATACTTTACGGAGAAAAATGGGACTAACAGAGCAGTTTGACTTAACTTTTATTAGGTTTTGTTTTACACTTTTAAGTTTCCTAAAACAATTTATTATTTAAAAAATCCTTCACTATAAAATACATAATAGTTTATTTTGATGTTACATTTAATTAATTGAATCCTACTATTATTTTAAATTAAGAAATATTTTAAACATATGCTATTTAAATAATATTTATTAAATATGTATTATATTGTATAAGAATTAACCTAAAATAAATGGGAAAATTTGTAATTATTAAATATATTTGTAATTATTAAATATATTTGTAATTTTTAAATATGTATAATATCAACTGAAGTGCACTTATATTGCATTCACGCATTTAACAGCTTTTATGCAATGCAACTTGTAAGACATAAATTTAAAAAAAATAATAATAATTTTACATTTTTTTGCATACCCTGGGGGAAAAAAATATTTGCTCCATTGAGTAAAATAAGCTGTTGCAAAACCACGTTCATATCTTCCCAGTAGAACAACATATTGCGGAAATAGAGCTGACTTAGGATTAAATGTGGAGGATGTGCAAGATTAATAATTGTAGTATTTGTGTGTGTGTGTGTGTGTGTGTGTGTGTGTGTGTGATAACTGCATGCTACTTTAGTCTTCTTTTTTTTGTTTCATGCAACCATTTATGAAAATTTGCTCAAATATGTAGATAGAAACTATAACTAAAGCTGCTTCAAGTTTTCATGGATATTAAAAAATAAATAAATAAAAGCATGCACGTAAAGGTAAATACATTGAAACTTAGTGTATAAAGCTTAGTGTGTTTCCATGTGTCCGTCTTTTGGCACAGCAGTGGATGTGGAGTTTAAAGACAGGAGAGAGAGAGAGACAGAGAGAAGGAGGAGGAGGAGGAAAGAGAGAGACAGAAAATAACCAAGACAGAAACGAGACTTAGTGTTGGAAACGCACTGTACGGCAGACGCTGCAGATCCCCTGGAATTTTATTCTGGATGTCTTCTGACCGTTGCTGTTTATCCGAGCCTGGCTGGGATGTAAAAGGGAACGCAGAGGGATGAGATGAGATGAGATGAAGAGAGACAGTGCGCTGGGCTTTAGTTTGAGTTCAGGGTTTAGGCGACTAACTGAAGACTCCAACATGCCTGAAGTCAACTATTTGCTCTCAGTGTCCTGGGGTTACATTAAGGTTTGTGAGAGGGTTATTCACTGGCATACGCTGTTTGCCATGTGTTAGTCGTTAAATTTAGATGTTGCATGAGTTTCTTGCTGTGCTTTGTTAAAATAAAGTGTGAGGGACCGGTGCAATGAGATGTTTAGAGATATGGATAATGTATGAATTTTACAATTCGTGTCTTTTTTGTGTGTTTTAGTTCAAGAGGATGTTAAATCGGGAGCTGACACATCTGTCTGAGATGAGTCGCTCTGGAAACCAGGTGTCTGAGTTCATCTCCAACACATTCTTGGGTGAGTCTGAACGCTCTTATCATTGTCTTCATAAGATGATTCAAACGCTTGGAAGAAAACATCACATGCTGACTGATAGCTCCTTTGTAAACCCTTGAGTGTTTAAAAGCTTGGGAAATCACGCAATGCATTTTATTGCATATACGAATACAATAGAATGTTTAACATTTTAAAATACGTCAAATATAAGCAGTATGCATACTTTTACTTTTAGTTGGAGTCATCTTTTCAAATAATGCCTGTTTATAAGTTCAGGGTCAGTAGGTTTTTTAATTAATTAATACTTTGATTCAGAAAGGATTTGGTTTAAAACTGAAGTAAAGAGAGTTAAGGTAACATTTATAATGTTATTAAAGATTTCCATTTATCACAGAATCCTAAAAAAACAATACAGTTTCTTGAGCATCAGATCAGAACATTAGAATGATTTCTGAGGGACACTGACTGATGTTGAAAATACAGCTTTGCATCGAAGGAATAAATTACATTTTAAACTATATTCAAATAGAAATCAGTTGTTTCAAATTGTAATAATATTTCACAATTTTGCTATTTTTAGCACATTTTTAATTAAATAAATGCATACCTGACAAGCATAAAATACTTCTTTCAACAACAAAATGCCATAGTAAAAACCACAGAACTGACGTATCAGACCAGATCTGTTGATTGTGTTTTTACTACAGTATGCAGTGTTTCAGACTAAACTGAGAGATTTGGTGAAAATCATACTTCAGATGGTGATAATGATAAAGGGTTGTGGGTAGAGAGTTTGTTGAGCTCCTCTATGAAAGCACTAATATCTAGAAAGAGGGGGTTTAATGATTGCCTGCACCTCAAACCAAACCAGTCAGATCTGCTCTGGCAGCGAGAGAGAGAGTGTGTGAGAAAGAGGAGGGCTGAAACTGTAGTCTGCGTCAGATGCCACGGGGTCACTGGACTCCCCTAACCCTGCTGTTCAGAGCCCTACAGCCTACACACTACTCACAGAGTCATCCGTGGGGAGATTTTCAGACAAACACACTTAACATGCAGCGCTAGCGCAACTCTGCTGACTGAGAAACTAGAGATGTTTGAGAGAGCAGAACGAATGTGTAGTTCTGAGAAATGAAAAAACAAGAGAGCGCTCTTTCATCTCAGGAGACTTGGATTGGTTTCTCATGCTTGTTTTAAGCACTAGTTTTGTCTCTGATGTTTCTCTGAAAAGAAAAACACACACATTAGATAGAAGTAACATTCGATACGACACTGAGTTAGACTGGCACCAGCACAAACTACTAAATACTTACATTTGTTGCAGTTTAACTAGTTTTTAGTATAATTAGTATTAGTTTTACTAGTTTTTGGTAAATTGTATTTATTAATTATTAAATTTAAAACAATTCATACAAAGAGTATTCATCAAACTGCTTAACTTGCGTAACTAGTTCAGCCTTACAGTACTACTGTAGAATCTCTCTAGTCTAAGCTGTCTTTGCATCAGGGAATATTTAGCTGTAGCATAAACTGTTGAACTTGGCAAAAAAGTTCTTGTAGGTGGCTTTTACTAATAGTGATCTTCATTCCGCTGACTTGAATTCACTCAGAGAGCATGTGGAGTCATGGTATCTGTTGTGAGTTGAGTGTGTCAGTGCTGATATTAACAATGACCGTCTGAAACCTGCCCCCCCTGTAGATAAACAGAATGAACTGGAGATCCCATCGCCCACTCCTAAATCGCGGGACAGAAAGAGAAGGCAGCAGCAGCTGATGACTCAGATCAGCGGGGTAAGGAAGGTCACACACGGCCCGGGTCTGTCCAGCAGCTGCAGTACGGCCCGCTTCGGTGTCAAAACTGATTTGGAGGACTTGCTCTCAACGGTATAGTCACACGCTACAAACCACCTGCTGCATCAAATCATGCACTCTTGTCGAGTTTGTAATGTAATTGGATGTATACCCTCTCTTTATTTTTGTAGGACCTGGAAGACATCAACAAATGGGGTCTGAACATCTTTAAAGTTTCAGAGCACTCTCACCATCGGCCGCTGACCTGCATCATGTACGCCATCTTTCAGGTTAGTGGCTAAACAAAGAAAGTCCAGAGATGTGTTTTTACAAATGAAATGTAACTAAAGCAGTGTACTTCTGTAGGAGAGAGATTTAATGAAGACTTTTAAGATCCCAGTGGATACCTTCGTGACGTACATGATGACCCTGGAAGATCACTACCATGCAGATGTGGCTTATCACAACAGTCTACACGCAGCTGACGTGGCCCAGTCCACTCACATCCTCCTGTCCACACCTGCACTGGATGTGAGCAACTCCTACATGTCCTAGAAATGTAGTTATAATGTAGTAGTAATGAGACTGTATTTGTTTAGCAAAAGGCTTTATTAAGAAGTGGTAACACTTGTTAAGTTTTAACTATGACTTTTCTCTCAATAAATTATTAATTTGCTGCTTATTAATAGTCAGTACATTAGTTGTTAAGTTCAGGTATTGGGTAGGATTAGGGATGTAGAATAAGGCATTAATATGGGCTTTATAAGCAGTAATAAATAGCTATTATTCTAATAATATGCATGCTAATAAGGAACTAATAGGTGTAACCGTAAAATAAAGTGTTCCCTTAGTTTTTTTATTTATAATTAAGCACGTTTAGCGGAAGTTGCACACAAAGAGTTAAAATAAAATTAGAGCAAAAGTAAAACAGATAAAACACACTTGATCAAAAACCTTGAAACAAATGCAGAAATATTAACACTCTCATATAATGAAAACAATGTTTTACATGTAACTAAATAAGAAAATAAATGTAAAAATTAAAATTGACATGTTTAAAATGAAATAATTAGCATAAAATTAAATCAAATTACAATAAAAATGCATAGAAATGTGTTAATAACATTTAAATGAATGAAATATAAAAAACAATAAAATTAAATAGATAAGAGTGAAAAATGTAAATACATAAAACAAAAGAAGATAATAAAATATAAATTTTAAATTCTAATATAAGGTAATCCTAAATAATAAAATATGGGAATTTTAAAAAATAAATTGAATTTAAATAATAAAATAAATAATATTAATAAAAACAAAATAAGATAATAAAATGTAAACAAACATTGGTAACACTTTAGAATAGGGGTCCAAAATAATGCATTAGTTAAGCATTAATTAATGGTTAATTTGTTCAAAATTAAGCATTAGTTGAGCAAAAACACACTAGCAATTAATGATTAACCTAACATTTTAATGATTAATTACTAGTGTGTTTTTGCTCAACTAATGCCTAATTGTGAACGAATTAACCATTAATTAATGCTTAACTAATGCATTATTCTGAAGTGTTACCCATAAATTGTAATAAATATACAAAGGCTAATATAGCATTTTATAATTTATACAGATAACTGTTAAATATGCCAATAAATTATAACCATATTAGAGCAATACATAATTTTATATATACATTTAATGTTAATATATAACCTTATATATTAGTGTTTTATCAATAACACGTTATAAAACTATATATTAGGCTATATAAACATAACAGTACAGTAATAACATACAATATTGTGCGCCCACTGTCACTGTCTGCCTACTCCGGAGCAGGTTATCTTCAGAGAGAAAGTTATTACGGTTACTTACTTACTTAATCTGAAAGTAACCTCCGGTTTTGGAACTGAAAGCTGAGGTTATCCACTAACTTAACCAAGTATGTCACATTGCCTGCTTTCTGGAATACACCCCAGCCTTGTTTTGGTGCTAATCTGTTTCTTGCTCCAGAAATTATTCTTTAAACTTGCTTATTTTATACCTAGTTATTTTATATACTCGTTTCATTTTTGCCTCCTGTAGTAAGGTCTTCGTCTTGTTTTTGTACATTCCAACCTAGTTTTGTTTCTGTTTTGATCTAGATTTTCTTTTGCTCTCGTTTTTGCAGTTCCAGTTCCTTTCTGGATCTTAGCTTAGACTTTCTCTTTGATCATTTCTTTGGCTAGTTTTGATTATTGCGTTTACTTTGTTCTCTTTTTGTTTTCAATTCTGTAGCGTTGTGTCGTCTTGAGTCTCTTCTTGTTTGCTATCATGTTTTGTCCTGTCCTGCCGTTACCCAGATTCCCTGGCCACTGACCTGTACTGCCTGGAAGCAGTCTCTGGTTCTGCGAGTCTCTACTTGGTGGCTAGACCTGTGTGACATTTGAGTTTCACTTCAAGCTAGGGGTTCCCTGTGTTCCTGCCTAGCCCTTCCTCTGGAGCTGCCTCCCCCGACCTCGAGCCCGCTGCCATCTCGGACTGCCCCAGCGGTCATCCTTCTTGCCTGAATTGTGTCATCTGCCCTGCCCCTTATGTTTGGACTGTTTCACTCCTAATTCTTCCTGCTGTTCTAGTAAACATCTATTTATGTGCTAATTTGCATCTAGGTTCTGTTTCTTGCAGATCCCTGACAAAGACCTACATAAACCCCAGTGTAAATTATTTAATGGTTTTGTTCAGCATTTATAACCAGCATTAATAGCATTAAGGATGTCCACCTGTTCGTTTAGTTGTGTTACTTGGGCTTCCAGCTCCTTCTCTCCTTTAGCGGGCGTCGCTGACATCATCACAGGGATCTTTTTGGCAGAGGAGGGTCGGGAGGTGGAGGTAGAGGATTTAGGGGTTGAAGTGGTTGATCTAGTAGCTCCTGCACACAAGTTAACGGATGCCATGATGCAATTTAGTAGATGCCAAATTGCTAGTTGATTAATGATGATTATAAATAGATAATGTCACGAGCAGCCCAACAGACCTGCAGTGGGAGAGCTGGCGGCATGAAGGGATTTCTTAGGCAGGTTGAAAATCTGCTCTCCTGGATCTGGAGGGGGAATGGCGTCCTGGCCCTGTCTGGCCTGCACCGGGTCATACTCCTTCCCGTCATAGTTGGCGTCGAAGAACTTCTTGAACCACTGAATGAAGTCCAGGTTGTCTTGAAACCGTCCCTTAACGAGCTTCTCTACAGGGATGATCTAAGAGGAAAGGAAACACGATGTGAGTGTAAACCTAAAGAAATTCTCAAGTAAAGATCTCAAAGGGGTTCAGCTGACATTAATTAACTTGAACGATTATTTAAAGTGATACATGCGATTTATTTTTGTATTTCGTGCAAGAAAAAAATATTTTATTGCATGCATTAAGAAAGTGTCAGACAACAAAGGTGCCCTAAAAAACTTCCTGGAATTAAACAAGTACATAAATATTGTGGCTTGATCATGCTTCCTACAGCTAATCAAACACACTTTCTGTATGTCAATCATTTTGCACATTTGTTTTTTTTTTTATATCAGATGATGCCTTTGGAGAGTGTGTGGTTGAAAACTGGTTGGCTTACAGTTTGAGGATAAATAATTTAATAAACTGAAATCTACTGAAAATGTATAAACACTATTTTTCTCATTTATTTTCTCCAATGGGAGAAGGATAAGAGGATATAATCAGTCTGGGGTTTTGAGATCTCCCATTTATTTATTACTCATCAGACAAAATCCACTCAAATGTACTGTTCTGTGGTGATTTTGAGAGGGATTTCATTTCTAATCAGATTGTCAGTGGTTAAAGTGAAAGCACGACCGAAAGGCCCTTCCGCTTGTCTCACCTTATCCACATTCATCCTCTTGAAGGAGGCCTGCAGGAGTTTGAAGTTGTGGATGTATTCGTGCTCCAACTTGGCCTGGAATTTCACCTTCTTAAGACTGATGCAGCCGGGAAACAGCATGTCCATGAACTGACAGTACGCTGCTCCTGGAAAGAGACACACAGAAGATTCGCTTCGTGAGGACATCATCTAGGATCTCCACCACTTTCTATCAGATTTAGTTTCAGTGTCGGGTTCATCTAAGTGTCCAATTTACTCCGCAGTAAACTTAATCTGCTCTTAGTCAGAGGAAATAAAGCAAGGGCACTTAAAAGGAAGATCCTTGTAACTTAAAATGCCATGCAAATCAATGTGTTCTGCCTGTCTAGGTAGACCTGGAGCTGTTCCAGAGGATTTTCAGTGTCTCAGAGATCTTTAAATACCTCTGGCCTGACCTGTGCTTATGCTGAACTAAATTCAGGTCTTGATGTCCGATGTGATGCTAAAGCAACACAACACCTGACGTCCACAAACTGATTTTTTTATTTTTGAACATGTATAACAAATGTATATACATAATTACTCTAATAGACATTTGTTCTCGAAACATAACAATTATAAAACACTGAGATTTTAAGGAATAATGTCTTTGACTGTATGTCAAAATAGAAATGAGCAACACAGACAGAACCAATTATTTTTAGAATAAAACTACATTTTTGAGTAACATAAGGCATAAATAAAACTGAACTGTGTGTACATATATACACGTACAGTGTATGCGTGCATGCACAAACTTATATTAATTTTAAATAAAATAAAAAATAATTGCATGCATTTAAATCACAATTTAAATTGTATATTCCCTATAGACTATATTTACAAATGCAAATAATGCTGTGTGTGCATTATCATTTGTTTTGTAGTCTTTTTAATCACTAGTCTTTATTAGCCTATAATTACCATTCATTAAAATAATTCCTTTCTTATCATTAATCCAAGTTGTCAAACCTTCTGAAATTAAACAAAAAAAATAAAATAAAATAATAATAATAATAATAATAATAATTCACACAAAGGGCTGAACTGATCCTTTGATGGTTGTGAATTAAACAGTGCAATCGACACTTAATCACAGCACTGATCAACAGTAATGTAGTTATTTCAGATTGAATTAAATGCGAATGCATGAAAACTTGATGAAAGAATACTGAAACTAAACGGGGAGCTGGCAAATAATATCACTTTTGATTAATCTGCAATAAAAACAATCTTTCAGATGACCCTTAGCTGTTTTGCAGTTCTTTTAAACAGACCTGTGGTGTAAAAAACCGCATGCCTGCTAATTCTACAAAAATAAAATAGATATTGATGAAATATAGCATAATACAAAAACAATTAAAGATACTTGTATTTGGCTGCAATAGTTTAATTGTTTTTAATAACAGTTTAATGGGATAAACTCCATTCCCAGGTTTATAATTCATGACTGTGTTACTTAAAACAGCTGAGAATCCACCACAGCTTTACTGACAAATGCATTTATTTACACAAATGTTGAAAGGTAGCAGCCGCCCTACAGCAGCGCAGACAAGCACTAACAAAACGCCTCCGTGTAAATCCTCTGGGATTACTGCTCTTTGGGTCTAATGAGTGTCAGCCGTGGTTTAAGTCGGGAGGTTCACATACCTGATGACAGCTGCTCCACTTTAGTGTAGTTTAGACAGAGCAGATCGTTCACCCAGGCTGTGATGTCATGCCTGCTCATAGTCTCCTGGGTGATTGAGGTAGAATACACGTTGACCGCCATCCCCCAGCTGTGGACAAGACACAGACATCATCATCATCATCATCATCCTCCTCCTCCTAACCCCCAGCATTATAATCACGTGCAGATGCAGTGAAGCACAGAAAAACGTCTGATTGATACCATCAGCTCTGGTATTGACTGAAACATTGTGTCATCTTCGCAATTCCAAATGCATGCATACTATATGAAATGATATGCACCAAGTATAATGTCATTCTATTAGCGGACTTACTGAAACTCTGCAATTGCAATGATTTTCTAAGAGTTTAGGAAACTAAACTGAGGTCGGATAACAAAAGGCCATCTGTTGTTAAATTAAAAATGAAAGACTGCTGAACATGTAACCAGCTTCAGTCTATCCAAGATGTATATAGATGAGTTTATTTCTTCATCAGCTTTGGAGAAATTTAGCATTACATCACTTGCTCAGCAATGGAAGCGAATGGGTGCCATCAGAATGAGTCCAAACAGTGGATAAAAACATCACGATAATAATTCACTCCGGTACATCAGTTAATGGTTTCACAGACAGGGTTTAGTGTAAACTGAGATTAGGCCATAGATCAATTAGGACATTTAAGTATTTTTTTACAAACATGCCCTCAAAAAACAAAAAAATACTTGTGTGCATCTTGAGACAAAACAAAGGTACTGGTGTGTTTTAAGATCCGTCAGTGCAGGTTTCTTTCAGGTGACACAGCTCAGACTTACATTTTAGTCTAGGACTAGGCTTAAACCTCATCTGTTACACCGGGGGAAAAATAAGCTCTCAGTTTGTAAGAAACAAATCTATCATAAGATGTTTTTCTTTAAGCTTCAAACAGCTGTTGAAAAGCTCATCTGGTGTAAATCAGGAGAGTAATATGCCCAGATCGAGCACCGTTTACAAGAAAAAAAAAATTGTTAACAAATTGCGTTATGGTTTTTGATGTGAGAGGACAACAGGGGATATCCACTTCATTTTGTTTAATGGCAGAATTGTATTTTGGCTGCAAGCAATTTTAAAGGGGGTCATACAAACCCAGTTTTTCACAAGCTAATATGATTATTTAGGGTCTTAATGAAAAGTTTGTAATATAGTTTGTTTTAAAAATTTTCAAAGATAGTTTTAAAAACGCTAATTTTACCTTGTCATAAACAGCTCTTTAGAAATCACTCTGTTCTGTGTACTTCCCCTTTAAATCTTTACGATCCCTGCTGACTCCGCCCCTTTTTCCAGACGCTCTCGGAGGATCTTTTTTTAGCCGTATTCATAGTGAAACTTGCTAATTAGCACATTATTAGGAAAGGCGATTTGCAA